>JBBPNQ010000357.1:0-19279 GCA_038090975.1 Boletellus pseudochrysenteroides
CAGACATAGTCGGAGATGACGATGATCTTGACGGGACGCGGGTCGGGCTTGGACATGGGCGGACGGGGGCGGGGGCGGGGGGACGGAGAGGGAGTGGGCAGAGTGCATGGACGGGATCATATACCAAACCGATTTCCTCAGCATCCACCGCATCTGTCAGCATCCCCTGTGACTCCCGCATTCAGCAGTATATTCCCACGATTACGAATGCATTTCCCATGATATCTACAGCGCTCTAGAATAGCGAGTTCACGAGCCCACCCCCGATCGCGGCACCTGCAGCGCGCCCTCAGTCCCGTCCGCGTCGCTGGCAACAACGCACTCACCTGCGCCAAATCCTGCACCACCCGCCGCCGATTGCGCCATCTGTTTGCCCGCGTCAGGCCGGTCCAATCAGCGCCAAACAACACTCACCACCTGTCCGAGCCCTCCAAACTTGCTCTTCTTTGCCGGCGCTTGCTGTGGCGCCGGTTGCGGCGTCGGCGGGCCAGCCGGGGGCGCGTAGGCGTAGTTGGCTCCACCCGGGGGCGGTCCGGCGGGTGGATAGTACCCGCCCGGGTAGGTCTGTGGCGCGGCTGAGTAGGGCTGTGGCGGCGCATGCGGCGATGGGTGTGGCAGCGCAGGCGAGGAATACCGCTGGACAGGTCCGCTGGCGTGGACAGACGTCACCACCGACTTGCGCGGCTCCGGCACCAGGATTGGCGACAGGCTTCGGGGGGGCAGCTTCTCGACATAGTTGGATGGGAACAAGCCCTGTTTGCCTGATCGACTGCGACCCGTCCACCAGTCTGGGTTCGTCTCCGTGATGACCTCTATGATGTCGCCCGCCTCAAACGACAGATCGTTCGGATCCTACGTCCTCCCGTCAGCAGGACACACGACACACGCGGGACGGCAGTCGCACCTCGCTGGACCACCCCCAGATCGCCCGTGCTTCCACTATTGGCGGGGCAGGTGACATGCTCGAACGCTGCATCTCCCGCGTCAGCGACGCCACCGATGCGTCCTCCGAGTGAGCCACAGAGAGCTTGGACAGGATCGCCTCTCCGTCAGTCTCCGAGATCTGCCCGTGAGCCATGAGCAGCTGGACATTTTGCCTCGTCTGAGCGAGTATGTGTGCATAGAGCGAGTGCGGTTCGACCATGCTGGCGAGTGGATCGCTCAAGGGACACTGGGCCCGCTGTTTATATTATTGCCATCGCAGTATTACCTCATTGGGTCGTATGTACCAGCCTCGCCTGCTCTCATCGGCCACGCCGCCCCTTGCCTGCGTGCTCCAAGGGGTAACGCGCTTTGAACTCGACACACGATTTTATGTTTATGCTCACAGCCGACTGGCATGCGAGGCTGACTTTGGTGCACACCCTTGACTCGAGTGGGCGAATTGATATGATGGGGCTACCGTGCTGTGTGTGGCGCTATTTGGTGGTCGAGGTTATAAGACCATAACGGGCAGCGTCATTGTCGAGTATCGCCATCTTTCTCCGCCACTGTCCGTCGTCCATTCAATGTCTAGAGTATGCCAGCCCACTTCTCGTCCCTGCCCAGTGTTCACATCACCGTCAGGCGCAGTTCTTGAGGGAGTACAAGCTCGTCGTCGTCGGCGGTGGTGGTAAGCGTCCCTCACTCATTCTCGGACATCCTCTCACGGATTCCGTGCCCAGGTGTCGGCAAATCCGCTCTCACCATCCAGTTTATTCAAAGCCACTTCGTCGACGAGTATGACCCCACTATCGAGGGTACCTACTTTCTCGTCTGTTTTGTCCCATTTTCCGAGCACACCCTCACTTTCATCTCTCCAGATTCATACCGCAAGCAGTGTGTCATCGATGACGAGGTCGCTCTGCTCGATGTTCTAGACACTGCCGGGCAAGAGGAGTACGGGTGCGTCCTCTTTGTGCGACTCGTGTCCCTCAAACATATTCAACCTCTGCTCTGCACAGGGCCATGCGCGAACAGTATATGCGCACAGGCGAAGGCTTCCTACTTGTCTATTCCATCACATCGCGCAACTCCTTTGAGGAAATCAGTACCTTCCATCAACAGATTCTTCGTGTCAAGGACCAGGACTCCTTCCCTGTCATCGTCGTCGCCAACAAATGTGACCTCGAGTTTGAGCGTCAGGTCGGCATGAACGGTATGGCGACGTGTTCTTCCCACCGGGACCCTCCTCACTCTTTGTCAGAGGGGCGCGACCTCGCCAAACACTTTGGATGCAAATTTATCGAGACATCTGCCAAGCAGCGCATCAACGTCGATGAGGCATTCAGTAATCTCGTGCGTGAGATCAGGAAATACAACAAGGTAGATGTGTCCGTCTGCTGATGTCCACATCACGCTGACGTGACAACCTAGGAGCAACAAACCGGACGCCCGGTGATGAACTCGGGCACCGCACCTGGTGTATATGGCAATCCCAAGGACTCGGGCGAGGGTGACCACGGTGGATGCTGTGGGGGATGCGTGGTCGTCTGATAGATGTGGAATCATTTCCCATCCTTTCAGTGTTTTTCTGGGTACCATCACACCACCCTACTTCTCTGCTTTTTTTCTTTCCTTTGGGATTTTGTACATTCCAGGCGGTCACCCTAATTGGAGGTTCGTACTTCATCCCCCCAATTCCTGGTTACGCAGGATTGCACTTGTACATATAACCTATGCTTCTCTATGCACATTATATGAATGAAAACAACCTTTCAATCTGTATTGACATGGCACGTGAGCATGTAGTTTACAATCGCTAGTTAGGCGCCTTGTGAAGGATCTTTCTCGAGCACTAGTCATGGAGCTGTTAGCAAAGCGTCGGCTCTCAGAGGCAGTAACTCACATGGTGGTCTAGACATGTTCTCCTCGTTGGCAGCTCTTATCGAATGAATGCCTAGATCGTAAAACCCTGACACCCCACTGTTGCCTCCCAACATTGAAATGCCGACAGTTCGAATGCGTTGGCGGAACATGGTCATCTGATGCTGGACCAGTTCACCCGTGTTTGTAAGAATGAAATTGTCGAACGGGATCTATCACGGGACACATCAGCACGCACAGGTCAGGTCATTGATACGAGTGGCGTGACGAACAAAGATATCCTCCCAACCGCCATCGTTCCGTTTGAAATACAGGCGGTGTTGCCAGAGGTCCGTCGTGACGGGGCCGTCCGTCTGCAAGTTGACGTAGTACGAATTCCGCGTCCGCGCATCACCCCCGAGACGCAACCGCAACGCGAGGTATTGATGGTGCGACACGTCGTCGCATATCTCTCCAAACAACGACGGGCGCGTCTAAATGCCGATCGAAAAGCCAAGAGACATCACGTCGCGGTGCGTGATCAGGCATCACGCATACGTGCGTACCTTTGTTCTGAACCCTGCGTACCCGCCTCGAATCCGCCCTTGAAGTGCTGGACGCACGGCCAGCCGCATCTCCCCCCAAAAACGGGCGGTGGCTCGGCTTCCGCTACCCGCATTTCGTTCTGGCGACTCGTCGAGCGCAAAGTGGAGCGTGGACGTCCCGCCAATGTCGGCGTCGCACCCAGTTGCAATTTCTTGGACGTCTTCGTGTGTGTGGAGCTTTAGGAGCGTGATGGGTGCGCGGCTGGGAGGGTTCGCGCCTTCCATGCGGAGGACTGCCAGTTGTGTCGAGAGGGAGTCAAACATTGCACGATGCAGGGAGGTAAACTAGGACGTGCTTTTGACAGCGCCATCGGCGAGGTATTTTGTGGACCTGTTAAGATATGCGCCGAGGTGTGAAAAGGCCATGAATGAGTCGAGTCCTGTTCAAGCCAGCTTGCGGTGGCACCGAATGACGACACCTTCAACTTATCATCAAGACCGGATTCGATAGATGGCGCAACTATACGTCTACAGGTACATCACAACCAAGTCAAACAGCGCTGCCATTAGGACCAGATATCATCGCAGAGAGCCTGCTGTTGGCGGGCTTTGAGTTCAACGTATATCCGAGAAGCGGACCGAACGTTTTTGCTGGTCGGATGCGAAGCGTCACCGGATAGGCGTGAGTTACATGTCTGCTCCCCACCACACCTGTTTGATTGCCCGTGTTCACCTTCAAGGTCAACCAATTCAGCTACTAATTGCCAGTATACTTCTGGGCCCTCTTCATCCGTCACGTACGCACTCTCTTGTGACCAGACGGAAGCCCTGGTCATACGACGAGTCCAAACAGAGAAACGTTGTGGATTATGGGGCAAGGAACCGACAGCGTCTTCTTCTTCGTCATTTGGCTGTGGGACTCGAGAACGTGGCCGAACCTTGTAGGCACTCATTTAATCTGAGTCACTGGTCAGGACACCGGAACAAGTGGAGAAATGTCGGGGATTTGACTCGTCCACATTTTTCGGATTCCGGACATTGACCTCGAATTGGGGAACTGGTGTTATGGAAAACCCAAGAGCTCTTGCGTCAGGTTTCTGAGCAGAATAGCCTGCCGGCGATTGTAATGGGATACCGGCGGATGCAACAGGGACGCCAAGTCGCGTGGCAAGTGCAGCGGATTTGTTCGTAACATCCAGAGATGAGGTTGGAGGTGGCACAACCGAAAACCTTGGGATGTTCGATGCGAGCGGAGCTTCAGATTCGAAGGTCGGTCCCTCCCCACCTGTGCCAAAGGTGTCGGTTTCTGCCATCAGTTTGAAAGAATATTTCTCGTCCTGCGTCCAAAGTTTGCGCCCAATTCCTCCCGCCGCGCAGACAGCACGAGTAGGGCAGAGACTAAGATTAACCGTGTGTAACGGCGAATCGAGTATCTCAAATTGAACGCCAGCATGTTGATACTTGGAATTGTTGCGCGGTGAAGTGATGCTGGATTTACTATCGAGCTGTAGGCGGGGCTCTGTAGGAAGGATGATGTGCGTCACCAGAGGAGCCAACTTGGTCTTAATGGGCTTGTACGATATTTTCTCTGCACTTATGAGTCCTGTGTTCGAATCTATACTAGAGTTGTGCGAGTGCGACATTTGTGTGGAGCTATACGTTTGGTTATTGCTCCCATGGGGTGAGATCGCAGGTTGCGGATGGAAGTTGTACTGTGGGACTGTTGGTGATTCGCCGGACGCGTCATGTCTAAAAGTCACCACCGTTTTTGCGAGAACTTTGGCTGCACGAGACATAGGGCTGATAACCCGGAATGTATTGCAGAGGAGACCAACGTTTACGACGCCTATAAAGTTATCAGCATGGCGATCATCACAACATTCGGTAGAACGTACCCAGCATAGAGGCACAAACGTCAACGAGGACACTCGGAGCAGCCGGTATTGAGTGTCCTGCATACACGAGAGCGTACATGGCGCAGAATGGCGACAACAAGAGCACAAATGCTATACAATACCCTGCAATGAATAACTCGAACCCTGAAAACCAAACTTCTCACCGAGGAAACCTTATGAAAAATGTCAGTGCATCTCCAGTGATCGGAAAGGTGAGGTCCCACCAGAACATAGTACATACGACCATGCTAATAAACCTATGATACTCTTCGTGCCTAGCCTCTCCTCGTCGATTGATCGAGCTGAGACCTCGTAGCTTTCGAATGCTGTTCACAGTTGGCTCCCATGTAAGACAACGCCATGATCGATACGAATGCACCAAGGATGATCTTTGTTCAACCAGTAGGATGCTATCGCTTCAGTCATAAATAATCGTACCGGGAGTGTTCCGAGGAAAAAACATCTCCTTTGGATAAGAGTGCATGATGCTGCAGGAAATTCCGGTGGGCCGTACACGTTACGCTTATACATAGGAGCCAATCCTTTTCAAAATTGTTCTGAGTATGCAAGAACTAAGCAGATTCAGAGTTTCTCACCAGCAATAAATGCGATGGCCCACCCAACGGAAACAGTTACCACGCTGCGCCAGGGGGCCTGACGCACGCGGAACACAAGTGAAATGAGGGTGTGCACGCCATGTGCGGCTGTAAACCAGCAGGTACCCCATACGCCAATTTGTACCAGCACCGCTGTACCATTTCTTGAGTGTGGGGTGCCTTGGATTGCGAAAATGTGTCTCACCTTGCGCTGAACACGCTGAACCTGAATAAACTCATGGGATGTCGCTGATAACACAGAAAAGTGAACTGCTTACCTCGACTCACCCCAGAATGCGGCAGCCAACTGAAATCAATTAATCCAGCAGCGCTGATGAACAGATTGTTAATAATAAGGTATCCAGCATAGTGGCCAAGCTGAGTGCGGAAGAACAGTGTTCTTGGTGGTCGGGACGTGCGATTGCCAGGGTTACGAAACTGCAGCATAGCGTCTCGAATGATTCGCAAAGCTATGAACACAAATGCCGAGATTGATAACAGGGAAAACACCACGACGACCTAAAATATGATGGTTATCGCGCTCCGAAAATCCTGAATGGATATAAATTTGCACTAACAATGACTGCTCTACGCTGGAATCGTGAAAGAGGTTAGAAAGTCGTGATGATCTTCGTCCCCATGATGTGACACAGTCCCCCGGGCGAAAACTCAAATTAAAAAATGAGAGCTGTAAAGAAGAAACAAAATAATGAGAGTGCGGATGAATGTTACCGGTCCAGCCCTCAAAAAGGCACCTCCCAGAGGCAAAGGCGGACCAGTCCGCGATGAAACGATGGAGTGAGGGAAGAACACCTGATGGCCCTCGCATCCTGAGGCGTATACTTAGATGGCATACCCGTTTGGTTGGCAATGTCTAGTTACGATGTGCGACGATCAAGGGGACAGCACAGCCCAGAGTGCGTCATCTCACAGCCACACACTCGGATCTCGACTTGTTTCACCTACGGAAGCGGGAAACCAACCCAAGTGGGCATATGTTTCAGAACATCACATTCGACAGGCTTCAAAAAACTGTACGATAGGTCATGCACTCGGACATGGTAGTTTATAAGATCGCTGTGCTTGTAACTCGACAGTATGCCCCAAAATAAAATATCGAGGTCATGGGGTTTCCTAGTACGAAAAGACTGGCACCTTCCCATGGATTACAGCCGAGAAGACGTGTAATCGTCTTTGTCGAGACATTCGGAAAGCGAATATTTGCACATCCTCACGAGTGATAACATGTAGAGTTAACCCGGATACCTATCAAATATTATCGTATGCGAGCATCAACCTATCACTATTTGATCAACACCTGGCTTTTTCATGGGCCCGCCGCTGGGGCTTCGGCGCACGGAAGGCACGTTATTCCTACTTCTTAATAAAGAACTTGGCTATTCCCTTTGGTTCCGCTATTTTCTTCCGTTTTGGTGTTCTGGGCTGGCTATGGGCGTCAGAGCCATTTGCCAAGTCTTGGGCAAAGTGAAAGTCATCATGCTCCATGCGTAACTTAGCTAACGCAGCAGCATCGTCTACTTCCGCGTGGTCGTCTTTGCATTTGCTAGTAGAAATTCTTTTGTTGCAGCGTTCGCAGAAGAAAGAAGTAGATCCAGGCATTTCCATTACAACTTGTAAAGGATCCACTTCAAGTTGTACACCTTCGCCGCTGGGCCGCGCACGTTTGGGGGGTGACCGATGGGCCTCCTTCGGCTTAAAGAAACCTTCAATGCTTTTTTGGCCAGCCTCAGCCGTCTCGATGCCTGTGAACGCCAGCTGCACAGCTGTCACGTTGAGGTCCTTCATGTTTCCAGTGAGTTCCTTCCATAATTTGTCGGCAGCGGCCGCTATCATATCGACGGTTACGTCGTGAGCGAAGGGAAATGCCGATTGTCTTGACCTCGAGGTTTCATATCCTATGTCGATGGTCAGCACCTTGTAATCCCTTTGGGGTAAACGAACCTTTTCGAGTATGCAAAACAATGGTTTTAGGCCATAAAGTGGGCATCTCTTCCCGTGCGTCCTTGAGTCGGAGGGCAAGTTCGGCGGCCAAGACGCGTAGCCATTGATGCCCATCTGCGGCTTTTGTGATAGGGGTTGGAAGATTCTTGGACGCAAGCATGCTCTTAAAAAGCGCAGATTTCTCCTTTACTATTCAGAAGTGAGGACGAGAAAACATCTCAGTGCGTTGAAATAACCTTCGGATCTGTCAATACCGCTGGAAACTCATATTCAGCGATCACCGTCGCACAGGGATTACGATGAATACCTACCGCAAAAGCTCATAAACCCATAAAGCATTGTCACCGAATTTGCTCTGCATTTCGTCTGATTTCTCTTCGTCACTGGAGAAACTCAAACAATGGTCTATGGAGTGTACCTAGCGATACTACCCTATAACACAAAGTCGAGGAGGGATGATCGAATACCAAGCAATGAACCTACAGAAGATCCCCAACTGTTGAGACATCATATTCCTTGGCAATGGCATCACCGAGCTTGCCACCTAAAAATCGAATCTCGAGAAACCCTCGGATTTGGATTGAATCACATTATTTTGGGCATACCTTTTGAAAGCCGATGGGACGAAGATAAGCTGGTATGGCACTGTTGCGCAAGATGCTCTACAGGACTCGTCAGAAAGGTATTTTCAAAATGCAGATCGAGTATCACCTGACTGTTCGGTTTCTTGTAGGAAGCAGTAAGCTAGAAGCGAACATAAGTAAACAGCTGCTATATGGACCACGTAGACCGACTTTAGCAAGAAACTTGTTTCGGGATATCCCCTAATGAAGAGATGAATGCATGACTGGGTTGTTGTATATTAAAGTGAAACGCACCGCTGACATGGTATAACCAAGGTTCTCGTGGACGTCGCCTCTGATCTTGGCCATCAGTTCCGCAGCGATGGACAATGCGACATCGTGCCAAGTGCACGTCGCATCATCCTCTGCAAGGTGGATCTCCCCACCGTCGGTTTCTTCGGATGAATGTATGGGAATGAGTTCACCAAGGTTGTTCCAATCGATGGAAGGAGGCGGAGGCAATAGGCTATCGACCCCTTGAGGCGCATCAGGGGGTGCTTGAGCAAGATAGGGAAAGCGCTCCAGTAGCGCCTCGCGTACGGGCCGGGTGAAGTCAATGAAGGCTTCGTCAATGGAAGCCTTTTCTTTCCTGGGGATGAGTGGCCGGGTCAGTTCGAGTTGTGTATGACCTCACCTATTTCGCCGCTTGGAAGGGCTTGTTTGAACAGGTTGATGATCTTATTGCTTTCGCGCCGATATAGGTCGAGAGAAACCTTGCGAATAAGGCCAATGAACGTATTTACTATCTTGGGTAATCTTGGCAGAAGTTGTGGGCATACCTTGTGTGTGCGTGTATCGACATCAGACCAATACCCCGGTTCCTTCTCGCCTTCCTTGTAGGTTGCGACATGGACTGCTACTAGATCCGGACACTTCTTCTTTGCATCCTTTATCTTGTCCATCCGCGATATGCCGAACTTGCGGGCTGGATAGCTGACCGCGATGAGACTGTCCCACTGTTGTACGACAAGCGGTACATCAGGGTCAAGGCCTAGTCTGACCCGTTCGCAGGCCGCATAAAACGCGTCGCTATCGCAGAGCGCGACGACGCGTAGGGGGTCTTTCACGCCGAGATTGTGAGAGTGCAAGTGGCGGTAAGTGATTGCTGGGCGGAGGTCGTCATGGTCTTGAGCCTTGCCTTTGCCTTTCCAGAGCGCGCTGGCTGGTTTGGACATCAATATGGATCGGTCAGCGCTACCGTGGGTAAATCCGATACTTTCCTCAAGACCCTAAGTAGTCGTGTGCGAGCACCTTTGCAGCCAACCCCACTCGCTGCCGTTGCAGCAGTCTGAGCATGTCGCTCAGCCCTTCTGGCACACCACAGTCGCTCCACGAAGACTACGCGATCCTGTCTCATTATGGCGCATCTTCAATAGATGTGCAGGACCAACAACACACCGAATCCCTTTCAGATGCACCTCGGGGCATCCCAATCCGTGGAAACGGTTCAGCTGGTACCACTGCAGTGGCCCTTTTCCCCGTTTCTGAACGCACACCCCTTTTGCAACCCTCGCCTCCGATTCCAAGGCTACATGAGCCAGCGGACGACAACGTATCTGTTACAACGTCGGCAGAACAGATACCCACCTCCAAGATGTTCCGTGAGGAACTTCGCATAATCTCCATGTATTCCCTCCCCGTTTTCGGGTATGTCTTGTCCTTGACTTTCTGTCAGCCTTCAGACTTATCCCCTGTTTCCACCCTCTAAGCACTCACCTTTTTGAATACTCTTTCATCATTGCTTCCGTCGTATCCATTGGTCACATTTCTACACTGGATCTGGCAGCTGCCACTTTGGGCTCTATGACGGCTTCCGTCACCGGTTACAGCATCGTGCAGGGCTTCGCATCCACGCTCGATACTCTTCTTCCACCCGCCTGGACTTCAGACAGGCCCCACATGGTCGGCCTATGGTCTCAGAGAATGAGTGTGTTTTCCTCTTCCACTGTTCATGACCTGCAATGCTAATCAAACGAATAGCGTTTATAATGGCATTGATCCTCATCGTATGTCCAGTTGCATTCCACGCATCGAATCCAGTTTGAATTGACCGCCTACAGCCAATATCTGCTATTTGGCTCAGAGCTGAACCTATCTTCCTTGCGCTCAATCAAGAACCTGAGGTAGCACAGCTTGCCGGTCTCTACCTCCGCTGTGCATTGTTGGGCCTTCCAGCATATGCCTTTAACTGTATCTCCAGGTACATCGAGAAATGTCTACTAGCTTACACTGGTGCAAGAAACTGAACCATATATGCAGACGATATTTTCAATCTCAAGGTTTGTTTGATATCCCGACGAGAATTACACTCGTGGTCGCGCCAATCAACGCGTTTCTAAACTGGCTCTTTGGTGGGCAGTCACGTTCCTGATTGTTTCTTCTGTTCACCTTCTACCAATTCCATAGTCTATCCTCTCGGGCTCTCCTTCCCGGGTGCGCCACTCGCCACAGCTCTTTCCTTTAACCTCGTGTCGGCAGCTTCTATCTTCTACGGATATTGTTACACCCCTTCCACTGCGTGGTCACCAATCACCACTGAATCCTTAAATCCAGTCACAGGTGAACTTTGGAAAGGATGGGGGTTATTAGCAAGGCTCGGCACCGCTGGCGTGGGTCAGACTGCTAGCGAATGGTGGAGTTGGGAGTTGGTCGGACGTAAGTGCCTTCTCAGTGTTCCCTCCTGAATTCTCACTGACAAGATACATCCCGTTAGTTGCCGCTAGCCAGTAAATAGTTGCATCTCCTATTATAACTACCTCAACACTGATTTATTTGTTTTTTTTCTTTTCTGGGAAGGTTGGGACCCGTTGCGCTTGCGGCGCAATCCGTATTGTTGCTCTCTTCATCGACTACATACCAGGCACCATTTGCGCTGAGTGTCGCTACATCTGTGCGGTAGGTGTTGTGGTTGTGCTTCTCTCTTGATAGCGGTCATCAACTGATTGTTCTTATACTATGCACCATCTTCCTCTTCGTGCACGATATCGGGGATTGTGGTGGTACACTAGAATCGGAAACCTTCTTGGCCAGGGGAACGCGAGAAGGGCCGGGGTAGCTGCAGGGACGTCAATCGTACTGGCTGTCGTGATCGGATGTATTTTCAGGTGAGTGATGATTACACGTCGAGCGCTTTCATTTGTCCATGTCACCATCCCGGCCTAACTGACTTTCGTCCCAATCAATTTTACTCTTTCCAGTACCATCTTCCTGGTCTCCCGCCACAAGTGGAGCTATCTTTTCAACGGTGACCCCGGTATGTCCTATCATGTTATGTTTAGCTACATGAATGAGTGTGCTGACTACTCGGTAGAGGTCGCCTCACTCGTCGCGTCCATCCTGCCCCTCGTCGCACTGTTCCAAGTTTTTGATGGGACAGCAGGAATCATAGGTGGAATATTCCGTGCGCGAGGAAAGCAAGTAAGTAAATGTGTCCGTCATCGATTCCCACTCCTACCACCGATTTGCCTTAGGTCACAGGCGCCCTTCTTAACCTCTCCGCTTACTATGTCCTTGGTATCCCATCTGGATTATACCTTACGTTTGCGTGCGGACATGGGCTTATAGGCCTTTGGGAAGGATTGACACTTGCGCTGGTGTATTCCTCTGGAGTAGGTATTTGGATTGGTGTCCGCGGTGTTGATTGGGAAGCGGAGGTCACGACTGCACGAGGAAGAATTGAATGGAAGAATGAGAGTTCAAGTGCAGAGAGAGATGAATGAGATCGTGCTGGAAGGAGACCTGAAAGGGATGAAAACGAAGGGGTTATGATTCGAGGAAAGTAGGACGCGCAAGGTCTAGCAATATGGATGGGTCGAGTCGTTTCTGCGATATACGCATTATGCCCTTCACATACATATGATCTCGTTAAGTATTTTTTGTTAACACGATTTATGGTATACGAGACACTTAAAAGACTGTTCCAATATCAAGGGGAATTCAATCAAACCAGGCGACAAAATAAATAAATCCATTTTGGGTCGGAAAGTATACACCGCTGGAGAGATGTGTCCCTGGAGGAGACAAGACCATCGATCAATCATCATGACAAGGAGGTAGGGTAAACGTCGGATTAATGTAATTTACTTGGTACATCAGAGTCTGATAGAGAGCCTGATACCGACCTGGGTATGTCCTTGGAGCTCAGGGCCTCGGATTGATCGGGACGAAACCGTTCTAGCACACACACACCATCGGTGCTCGAAGGGCTGCTGTGCCTTGTCCCGGACACAGAGTCATTGCAGTCCCTCCCATCACTCGAGATAAAGTCATTGAGATTAATGAAAGCTCCGGGTGTCTGGCCCAAGAGGAAAGTCTAGAGGTAGGCAAGTCAAAAATGTGCCGGGTTGATTTATTCACCGACGTTAGAGGCCTTGTTCTCAGCTGACAGTTGCAGATGCAAGGGTAGACGTGTAGTTGAAGAAGGGACACCTGGGATCTTGGAACCAGGGTCGGCCGAGCGCCATGCACATCCGGATACTGGATACGCAGCGGCCGAACGGTCGTGACCACACAGTGAAATCCCCCACTGCGAAGACGCCTATCGTAAGAGTTCGAGAGCTGCCAATTGGGAACTTTAGAAGGTGTCACACCCCAGAGAGGCTGATCGTGCAAAGACGAACATCATTATAACATTGCAGTGATAACAATAAGAGCTCTAAGGACTGAAGCGTCGTCAGACCATGGGCACAGCCAGAAAGAGAACAAAAAAGAAGGGGGACAACCCACACGAGAAAGCAACCAGGGGTGATCATCGCGCCCTACAGACGACTTCGCCGTCCATCCCCAACGTGAGCGCCTCCCGCGCTTCCAGCCATTCATGTTCCTTGTTCTTCGTCTTCACCACAGCAATCTCCCCGAGGCCCAGAGGTTTGACTGTCTGCGCCCGCCTGCCACTACAGATTCGTCTGATCTCTCCCATATCCATAAACACGCGCCGACTTGGCATGCTAATAAGACTCATGTTCGAGAGCACGGGCCGGTCGTCGCGATACTTGAGTTCTGCCCAGATGCGGCGCTGTGGCTCGCTGACGTGTTGAAAGTCGGAGGGAGATGGCGAGGCAATGGTCCCTCGGGTTATGTTGCTCAGAAATCCTGAGCGGAGAAGGATTGAAAGAATGGCTAGGTTTTGTTTTGAGTGCTCGACAGCGAGGTAGCGGTGCCGAGCACGAAAAGCGTTTTGAACGCGAGCACAGAGGTCGTAAGGAAGAGGCATAAGAGCTGGCCAGTGAAAAAGTCAACTTGGACACTACTATACACCACAGCGATTACATAACACTTGGTGAATCGTACAGTATACACAGATCAGTATCGAGTTATAGTTGGTCTAGTCACCCGACATGCCTGCTCCGTCTGGAACGATGAACAGTAGAAGAGCGATCCAGACTAGCTTTGAGGGATTTAATTGCTTGCACGATTTCAGCTATTGCCAGAGGAGGGTTCAAAGCAGTGAAGCAACCAAAGGTGTGGTCGTCTTACCTGCCAACTTGGCAGTATCTGCCTCAAAGTCGTATCGCTTATTTCTGCTGTCCCGCTGTACGACAATCTTGAAGAGCGTCGATGTCTTTTGTGATTGTTGGCAGACCAAGACACTCTTGACGTGAAATGAAAGGGTCTTGCCACTATCAAAGACTGCCTTGGCCTTGTTTGCAGAAGGCATGATCTTCGTGTAGAACCGTAATGAGATTACAGTCCAATGTTGGCCAACTAGGCGCACTCACATGAACGTAGACACCGTCAATAGCCAGTGTGCGTTCCTGGCGAGCCAGCATAGGCATCTTGCGATATATTGTGTACCGCTGTGTTTTTGCCATTTGTATCACAGTAACGGATAGAAGGAAATGCTAACTTTGTATGCGGCAGTATAGTCAGTTCCGGCGCTGTGGTGCATCTCGGGCACATCTGAAATTCTCTTGAAGATCGATGCTAGTACACGAACATATTCATGGCGGTGTAAGCGGGCGACAAATCTCACAAACCGTTCGGGTCAGTGGTTCGTGTGGCACGGGTTTCGGGTTCAATGCCCATTTGAGGTAGCATGGACCTTTTGACCAAAGTGAGTTCACGTTTACCTTCGAGGGAAGCTACGGTGCGGTCCAGATAAATCAAGATGTTGAGATCATTGAGGATAAGGGCATAATCTTTCGGATTCGCAAGTTTGCGCTTACGGCACACGAGCTCCAATGCCTCTTGCATGTACATGCCAGCCGACCTACAAAATGCGTGAGTATCCGCACTACAAGCGAAAGATTCACATACACAGGTATTGTAGTAGAGATGTGAACTGCGTCAGCGGTATCCGCGACACGTATCCGGAGAAATATGGGAGGGCCTTGACTCGACGACGGGCCAAGGGATGAAGACAGAATAGGGGTTGTTCCGAAGAGAGAGCTTGCTCCAGCTCCCGAAACAGAGGGTGGAACGAGGCCAGGTGTAGGGAGTGTGTCAGCTCTCTTCGGAGCAGCCATGATCCTCGAAGGTCTCCGCTGAATTTTGCTTTCTAACTGCTCATTTTGTTGAACTAGAAAGCGAGATGAACACTTCTTCCAAGGGCGCAAGAGACAGACAAACTCTGAAGGGAAGTTGCCGCCAGGATCGCGAATGCATCAAAGTTGAACTTTGAGATTTTTCCGGTACGATCGGGAGCTGAGCCCTCTCGGTGAACTAGATCATGCCGCACATACTTTAAACTCACGGGGAAAATCTTCGTCCACTTCCCCGTCATCCTCGGCGATTCGCATGATCCACCCTATTCCAGATAACTTTGGGTGGTTCTCACTGAGGCCTTCGTTGAGCTTCGGGAGCCAGCCCTCTTCCCAATAACTCCACAGCGCAAACCCGATAACCTCTTCGACAGTTGCATCTCGCCGCACACTGAGGGTCACGGGTTTCCCCTTTGGTTCAAGTGCGTGCGGGAAAAAGACCTTGACATCCATTGATGCAGACTCTCCACGCCCCGAAATGGCGCCATATAATTCGCTGAAGGGGTTGGCAGAACTACCGGCCGAGGCAAGCATCGCTGTCAAGGCGGAGACCCCTGGTTGGAATGGACGGACCGCAGTCCGCGAGAAATCAATGTCTGACGCGGGAGCGTCAAGAATAGGTAGAGATATCGAAAGGCCCCTTTTGCGGCCTTCTGGCCTGACGATTAGAGGAATAATGCGATGATCGGCAGGTGGAGGTGGGTTGACCATCTCAAAGTGGGAATCAATGCCTTCGTCATGCTCGGATGGGGAGTGCGGATCGTGGGACTCGTCAACTCCACGAGCCTCTGTGACGGGGCTGAGGCGAGATCGTGCGCGTGCGTATTGTCCGACGTAAGAGGATGAAGTAAAAGCCGAAGGATTCGATGCAGAAACGGCAGATGCTGGCCCTGACAGGACAGAACCTACGTCGGAGGCACTGTCAAAACCGGCGCCAGGTGTGCGTGTAGCAGCAAAGTCACTGTTCTACTATTGAGATATCCGAGGAAATGGGGCATAAAAGGGGGCATACGGATCGAATTCATCACCCTCGTCCATATCGTCACCTCGGTCGACGAGGTCAAAGTCGTCGTCATTGTCATCCTCGAGAATGGCGTCGTCCTCATCTGAAGAAGAAATTTCGGGATTGAGGTATTTGTTCACGTCAGAAGCAGGTTTCGAATTCGCGGATGCCTGGCCACGGCGAGCGAGCATGCGCTGTTTTCTACGGGCTTCCATTTCTGCGGCACCTTTGAACTTGGGAACGAACTGGACCTCCTTTGGGGGTGGTGCTGGAGGGAGCGGGTCGTCCTTTTGGGACGATCTAGAGGCGAGAGACGATATGGCCTCGACCTCTTGTGGGCGCGGGCCGTCGGAATCGCCAGGGGCGATTGGGTTGGGGCGGGAGAGGGCGGGCTGGTGGGTGGAATCTGGCTCAGGCTGAACGAGACTGGGCCTGTTGGCTGCCGGTGGTGCGCGCCTGGAAGATGACGCACGCCGGCCAGTGACGCGCATGCCTAGGGCGCCGGATCGGTTGCCCATGATGGTCTGGTGGTGTCTGAGACCGGTGGCGGGGCCGAGATGGGACGGGCGTGGTGGCTTGTCCTCGTCGTCGTGCTCGTCATCGGATATGGGTGGACTGGAGGGGTATTCGAGCTCTGGCCAACGAGCGACGTCGGCGAGGGATGCGGCGAGGATGTAGGGGTTGGAGGGGTAGGACGGGCTGAGAGAGATGATGCGACCGCCGTACGGGTCGTCGACATTGCGCAGATAGGACAGTCTGAGACTGTGCACGAGATAGCTGGGGGCGGTGAGCACGAGGGCGACGGGCGGGGACGAAACATACCCGGGGTCGCTGACGAGGGACATGGGCGGAACCACACGAGCAAACACGACCTCGTCGTCGTCAATGCTGGTCCCAATTGCGTGCAGGTTCAGTACGTACTTGCTCCAGGCCGTCTTCCCGCTCCCACTCAGCCGTCCAAGTTCCGTATGACCAGTGGTTCGTCACCCATCTCGACGACAAGTGGAAGGTCAGGCAGGTCAAGCACTGGATCCTTTCCAGATGCAGTCTGCTCTCCTCGAGCCCAAAGACACACCGCTCCGTGTCCCCCATCACCTTCGCGCCCAGTGCCCGCTCCCAATCCTCCATCGACAGCCTCGACGACGGGTACAACGAAGATGACGAATATTCTGACCAGGACGTGCCCCATCGCAGCCCCCCGTTCAAGCCCAGGGCATACTCTCATCTCGACGTAAAACCCCGCTCGTCTTCTCAGACCGCACAACCAGCAAGCAACCCTCTTGTCGACCGGTACACTCTCATGTCCTTTTCCACCGGGTCCATCCTCGAGGACGAATTCACCCTTTCGTGGTACAACCTCCGTCCTTACGAGCTGCTCGAGGTGCACCCAGCCGGCACCGTCGCCCCACTACAGCGCGACGTTCTGGCAGAATATATACAGCCGTACTTTCTGGCCAAGGTTAGGGTTTTGCGTATCGTGTGGAACCATAGATCGGGCCGCTTCGAGGCACCCGGCATTGACATCCAATACGAACATCATGGCTTTATGACCAAGGACCAATTGGCCCATACCTTGGACTCTTTCTCCCCAAAGTCGAGCAGCTTTCAGTCGGACAAGAGACGTAAGACCAAGGTGAATTGGAAAGCTCGCTGGGTCGTCATTAATCAAGGAATCCTCTCCCTCTGCAAGGAGCATGTGGTACATCATCCTCTTGGTGTGCTGCAAGCGTGACACTGATCGCTCGGTTTCAGACGAATCCTCCAATTCACCAGTTTGCATTGAGTACCATGACTGCGCTCCGTGGCACCGACGCACTTGAGCGCGCATTTTCCATTGTCACTCAGCCTCGAGTTGTCTGCATCAAGTTTCGACCTCGGTCAGCTTCATTGACCAGTGTGGTTTCTCCGCCGCCATCTCTACCATCGTCTCCGTTTCCGGAAGATTCAAGGGGCAACACCCACGAACCCCTTTCACGCGTGGGCTCTGTGTTCGACTCAAAGACGACGGTGGACCAGGAGGACGTCAGAGAGAGGTCTGACGAATACGCTGATGACCCAAATGACTCCTACAAAGGGGAAGGAGAATGGGTCATCCTCGATATGCTCGATGATCACGGTGAGTTTCCCAGTTTGTCAGGGGTGAGCATGGAACAAAGTGCTTTCAGCATTTTCGAGTATCCTTCGCATCCTCCACCGTGAAGCTTTTCAGCCAATATCCTCTTCGTTTGCCCCTTCGTCGTCCATCATGGCTGTTTCCCCCCACTCGCCCGTTGTGGCCTCGTTCGATTCATACGACACGATTCCGTATCCGGAATGGCGGATCCACACCGTCGAAAATGCGCGTAAAGCTGGTATGGGGGATGTGGGCAAGCCGATGGCATGGGTGCTCTGGACTGACAAGGGTCTTGGGGAATCCCTCTTGGGCAATATTCGTCACCATCGTCAGGCGTTTTTGCAAGAAATGCAGTACAAGACCACTACCATTCCATTTGACATTTATGGACCTGGCGATGACAGTGATGACGACAGTGAGATGGAGTGGGAAGGATGGATGAGGGACTTGGAGCGCCAAAGCCAGGTTAAGCAGCGGTCGGAAAAGGTCAGCAGGTGTGCCGCGTCCAGACAAGCGCAGATACCGTCTTCACAGCTGCCTTCGCCGCCTCTTTCGGAAGCATCACACTCTGGCTCACCGAGGGCCAGATCACCCTCCCTGTCCGGTTCGACTGGATCCACTCCGCATGGGCAGTACCCCAACATCGGGAATGTTATTGAGGCGCACGGCTACGGTCGCACGGAGTTTTCCTATTCTCCGGAGTGGATGAAAAGTACCATTGTCAGCACTGTTAGCGTCGGGATGGCACCTTCATCTCGGCGACGCTCCTCGACGATTTCAACAGGGGCAGCCACGCCGACAAGGCATGACAAGGGCAAACAAGTCAGAGAGCGGCTCTCGAGCATCTCCGTGAGCAGCGCCCGTGCGCGAACCGTTTGCGCAGCTGTGGGCGTGCCGTGTTCGCCGAGCACCCCAGACCGGCACGCGCCTTCGAGCGCGAACTTGAGGATGGCCTCCTCGGCAAACGAGTCCGATGCGGCCGAGTCGCCTATGCACCCAACACCTTCGTCACCTCCGAAGCGTCAAGGTGCGTTCATGCGGGGTATGACTTTGCGGGCTGGCAAGCTTGTGAGAGGGCTCGAGTCTGCCATTGACTTTGTGGACGAGAAGATGTAAGACTAGCTTACGTAATTGTTTAATGAATGTCTCGTGACCCGGGACATGGTCTGTGCGCAGGTCGCCAAAGATATATAAACGCGGGCTGGAGATACGGAATCCTTACCACTCTGGCCTTTTGGCTTAGATCAAGTGTAGTATCTGTTCTTAATAGTTTAACCAC
>JBBPNQ010000358.1:0-19229 GCA_038090975.1 Boletellus pseudochrysenteroides
CTTTGCTATCTGGAGTGATCCTGGGGTATTGTACCAACCCAACCAACGCCTGTTCCCGTAGACGTGTACCGTGGCCATGGCGGATACGGCATCATCTCCGCCCAGCAAGGCGGCTAGCACACCAGACATATCGAGCGAAAAACGGGATGGCTTGTCGAGTGAAATCGGGGGTGCAACGGTGGAAGGGTCGTTGAATAGAGTGGGGGCATCTGTCCGAGGGATGAACATGTTATGCAGCAAAAGCCTTGTCAAATGTCTGGTGGACGAGAGAGTGGTTTGTGAATCAGGTATTGTTGCTTTGCTACGAAGGGATCGGAGTAGCAACTTCAAGACACGAGTGAAGCGCTGCACTCATCGACCCAAGCTTGCTTTTATACGTTTGTTGCCAGACAATGGTCATTGGCCACGCACGCACAGTGCACATCGATTCCGGATTGTTGCAAAGCCAGTGAGTTCCAGAAAGAAAAGGCACAAAGACGTCAGTTCGGCTTACCCCGCTTTGTACAGCCTCTCAAGGCGCTACTCTTCCTTGCATTCTGTCGGGCGCGCTACTAGTAGGAACAGCCTTGCAGGCGGTGCTGCCAAAACATGGAGAGGCCAATCACGAGACGCGTGGGGCCGCCGACACCGCATGCATCGATTCATATAGCCCCCCACTAAGTTCCACTGTGTCCGCGTATAGTTCGTTGGAACCCCCCTCCAGAGGAGGAAGCTTAGCGGTGCATACTCGGAGCTCAAACTTCGACATCGCATATGCAGCTTGTACCGCCGCGCATGTTACATGGCCAAACGAACCCAGATGAGGACGAGGTGTAGAATCATCAAGCGCAGTGCCACCAATCGAACGTGGAAAGAATCGGAAACTACAGCATTGTGCAAGGTACTAGCGGTGTTTCCTACCCTCGTTTGTGGGGGGTTGACAATCCAGTTGTGCAAATACTCTCCTTGCGTGAGCCGGGACATATCATTGCTACATAAAGCAGTAGCCCATCATCAACGGACCAAGCACTTCAGTGCTTGTATGTATGATCCTGAAAACTTGCCTTGGTCATCTTCTAACGCCGGGCACTAGGATGCTCGAAAAGATAAGATATTGAAAGCTAACCGTACTGATCGTGTGATGTACAGTTTCACAATTATTTACACCAATTTGGCCTTTAAAAGTTTCGAGGACGGTGAACAAATTCAATAGTTGTATTGGGTATACTGAACGGTCATCAACATCCATGACCTAGGGAAGCGAAGACTCTGTCCCGTTATTGAATTGCTATTTGCACAACTGGGCCCCTCACCAAGTACACAACTCGGAGGCCACAGACGGACTTCGTAGGATCATGTTCGAGTGTCCCATCATTTACAATAACACCGCTAACGTGTCACCTGCTCAAAAACTCGCTAAATGGAACTAACGGATGGTCAAACGAGTAGCAAGAGAAGCTCAGCGGCTTGTTGGGCGTGCTGAGTGGGCGGCCGAACAGAGTCGCAAGCTGGCTCTGATGAGCCAGAAGGGACCAGGCCTAGCTACTGTGCGGGCTATAAATCGGATGAGGGCACCGGTGGCTAGGGTTCAGCGGGCCAATTTGCGACATACTCTCAGGCTCAGGGGCAACGGAAAATACTACCATCGATCGCATCCCTGCGCGTTACCAAGCAAAGGCATCTGCGTGGTATGTTCAGGTAGCTGCCGAGACCGTCAGGAGGAGGCTAAGGCTTACACGGAATGTGGAGAGGGCGATGGCAGCTGCGAAAGAAGCCCGAAAAACGAAAGAGGCCGTTGGACACATCCAGCACAATGAGGATTGTTCATATCACCGGCGCCGACATTTCTGACAGCGACAAGTGTTCCGCGGTTGAGGGTACCCTCAGAGTCGTGGCCACCAGTGCCTCAAGTATCGGTCAAGGTTACCAGACGGTTCAGTATTCTCACGTATGGAAATCGTCCATTCGAAAGCTCCAAAATGCCATGATACAGAAGGAGTGCGGGAGCGAAAAGGATGACGGAGAAGACGTCAAGCATCGTGAGAAAAACTGGACAAGGTTGGCACGCGCGAGTGATTGGTCGAGGAGACGAGGAAAAGTGTCCAGACTAACCTGCTCAAGGAATCAGGCCTGTCGGACCAGTGCGTATATGTCACATCGAACAGCACATCGTTAGAAGCCGTCCTGGACAGGGGGTCGAAGTGCACGATTGAATTGACGAAGCGGACTTGAAACAGGGGTACCCGAGGCCGTTTGAAGAGGCGATATTGGGCTGAGGGGATGATTCCTCGTTACGGAACATCAGATGCAGTGATTTCGCGGTATAGAAGCAAGGCTCCGTAAATGTTGCGACGAGGCAACCGAGTGTGGTCTGGATTCTGATAATCACACGGACTCACTTGATGTAGGCGTCGACGATCCTGGACCACGGAATACAGACCAATGGGGGCGCGACCCGATGGGAAGGCAAGCTATATTCGAAGCTACGCCGAGTCGTTGTCAACACGCCGTGCAGCAAACGAAATAAACGTGTTCTCACCAGTTCTAAAGAGAAGGCAGTCGTGTCAATAGCCCTTTGTCAACTGAACAAGCACGTCGGTGATTGTGATATATATACCCTCCTTCGAACAACATATACCAGGGCACAACCCTTGGCAGAATACCTAATCGATCACGAAAACGGAATCAAGTAGACCATACAACAGTCCACGTTGCCAGCGCTGATTTAGACCTTAATGACTCTGGGTGGTTCCATTCGGGTTGCCGAATGAATGCCTGCGACTGCCATACGCCTCGCCGTACAGGTCCCTCAGCAAGTCGAGTTCATCGATGGTCCTCTTTGGGGATTTATCCCGAACGATCGCCAGCAGGGTCTTGTGCGAGACAATGTAGACTCGTTGGTCAGGAAGTTGAGCCTCCAACAAGTTCTCCTTGACACTCCGACGTGTCTCAGCGATGTAGCGTTCGCGAGCAGCTTTGTACATCCCCTCTCTCGTTTCTGTCTCGGCGTCGGAATCATATCCCATCTCTTGCATGAGGTTGCGAATGTGCTGGTCGGCCTTTGAGCGAACAACGAAGGTGGGGATTTTGAAACGACGGCAGTTTGTCAGAATGGCTTGGTCGGTCATGGTGAAACGATTGTTGAAGAGGACGATGACACAGTCAAAGACGTAGAGCCCTTGAGAGTTGAAGTACTGCCAGTCTGGAACCTTTAATGTCCCCGATCCCGGCACGTCGTACCACGCGAATTGGTCGGCATGGTTGGGATCGGAGTATCGCCCAATCTCCAGGGTGGTTTCAACGACGCCCGTTGGAGCCGCATTCGAGTCTTGATTGCTCATGCCGCAAAGGGCGTTGACTAAGGATGATTTGCCGCTGCCCGCCACACCAGCAACGGCGAAATGGGAGATTCCATCTTGATATCCCACCTTCTCCTTTGCAGCCCGGATCTCGTCGGCAGTGGGCATAACGACAGGCTGGATACCTTCCTTGAGTTGCCTTGCCACTTTTTCCTGCTCCTCCTTCGCTTTCCTAGCTTCCTCGGCGGCTTTGCGAGCCGCTTCTTCAGCGGCGGCCTGCGCCTGCCTGGCCCTCTCTATCTCTTCCTCCCGGGCTTTCCGACGTCGCGCTTCCTCTTGCTCGGCAGCGATAGCAGCCCGCCTCGCAGCCTCTTCAGCAACCCTGTTGCGTTCTCGTTCCGCTTCCAACTCCCTCCTCATCCGCTCCTGATGCTCGCGTTCCTCACGAGCCCGCGCCTCTGCTTGCTCCCGAGCGACGCGAACAGCATACTCGGCAGCCTCTATCTCTCGACGGATGCGCTCGGCTTCCTCCCAAGCCGCCTGAGCAGCCCGTTCCGCCGCAAGCTGCGCCTCGTACTCTCTTCGCCTTTGTTCTTCCGCCTCGCGAGCCGCCCACTCGGCAGCTTCGCGCGCCTGCCGAGCAACCTCTTCCGCCCATCGTTGCTGCTCCTCGGCCTGTCGACGGGCTTCTTCAGCCGCTTGTCGTTCTCGTTCGATGGCGCCCCAATCAGGTTCGCAGTGGCTCGAGTGTCCTCCTCCCATTGTCAAAGGGGGTAGGTAGGGTAGGGTGTGTGGGAAGGAGTGTATCCTGTGGAAGGGGAACCGTTCCTGTGCTTGGTTATACAAGTGCGGCGACTTGGTGGCGCACGGAGACCACGAATTCCATTTCAATAGAACACACGCGTGGAATCACTGCACACGGGCGCTAGCGCCTCAAGGACTGTGATCTGCGAGAACATTAAGATCCTGGATCTCTGCTGTCCCGAGTTGGTCAACTTGGCATACACGCCGAACGACGTCGGTTCCAAGGTTGCGAAACCCTACCTTGTCCGACTTGGTGGTAATGGGAAACGAAGATCATTGTGCTTTATATAATCCTGATTGCTAATGCTGGTAACCGAGATGTGAAATGTGGCCGTCCATCCCATCGCCGTTTCATCCGCCATGATGTCTTCCACGACGGCGACTGCGCCCTCGTCCCGACCCAAGAAATTATTCGGGGGTGGTTATACAAATGCGCCAGGAAACGCATCTCCATGGCAGCGCGGACCCACAAAGAATTGCAAGCGCCAACATCCCAACAAAAAGGTGTCCAAACCCAAGAGTGGGAAGCCACTCCATCAGTCCCATCGCAAACGACAGAACAATGGTGATCGTCCTAAACACAACGTACCTCAGCACCCTTTGAGTTTGCCACCACCTGGAACACTGCTTGAGAGGCTGGGGGGGTCAGTGGAGGATGAGGTACCATCAACCCTGACATACTCGGATCGGATCGATGGGGGCGAAAGCGTGTCGGAAGCAATGGAGGAAGGGGTGTCTTTTTCTTCCACCCCCCACTTTTACACCCCAGAACCAGACGAGGTTGAGCGGTTCCTAGAGTCCGTGATTGGCGCTCCCCCCGCAGCACCATCCCCATCTGTGCACGCGTGTTCGGTATGTCGCCCCTCGCGCACAACATGCCTCTATGTTTACGTGACGCCCATTCTCAAGGCAAGCAAGCCATCTTTGGCACTCGAAACCCGCAACCTCCCCGTGAATCATCATCTGGTGAAAGTGGAAGAGACCCCCAGCTCCGTGCTCTACTCGCCAACGCAGACCGCTGTGAACAGCCTGCCGTCTGCCGACCGTACACTTGATCAAACGTCATTACTGGGTGGTGCCATGTCCCCACCATCTGCTTCTACAATTGAGGAATGCAAAAAACTCCTTGTGCCTGTCCTTCTTGCCTCCGCACAAGCGAGTGGCTCTGGAAGACATCTAGACTCGGAGCAATGCCATGGATTGCTTTCCGACGATCATTGCACCGACTTCATCCGGAAAGCCAAAGAGATGAGACTCCAACTCTCATCTCTGCTTTCACAAGAGACGCCCGTGAATCAGGGTTGGGACGGGTCTCTAAAACGTGATGATAGAGTGGATGGGGTGGGTGGTTGGCGGGACACACACAGCAGGTTCAATTCGGTGAACACTGTAGTATCAGACGTGTCGAGGAGAGACAGTGACACCACCTTGGTTGATGCCACGGGAGGCAGATTGCCGCCAAAGGCACCCCGTGCCATGCTGCAGAACAACTTCCCGGAGAGCGCCCAGGACGGAGCGCCGTACGAGACTCGGCTGGCTGCTTCTCCCACGGCTGAAGACGCCTCAAGTGCAGCATCATTGATTGAGCTGGTCTACCAAGCCATCAAGATGTCCACAGCGGGCCAACCAGTGACAGAGACTGACCCAACACGCACGGAACAAATCACTGCAGATCCAGGTCACATGCCGTCTCCAATCCAACCTGCCCCACCAAGCTCCACGGGTGACTTTGTCGCCCATCTGCCAACCCAGCCTGGGTCATGGTTTAGACGGCAAGGAGGGCGATTCGCGGAGATCGTCTGCGTCGACATCGAAGTAAGTGATGAGATGTTCTATTTGTCTAGAGAGCGGTATGTATCACTTTTTCGTCGACGGTTCCATGCTGCTTCATCCATAACGCCGCCTTCCTTTCCCCCCAGCGAGCCGTCCAGACTGCGGATGGACCTCCGCCTCTGTTCGGTTCCTGTGGATGCCATGATGCAGGTGAGCAGCGGCGACACGCCCGCTGCGCTCCAAGACGTCGTCGATGGTGTCATTGCACGTCGCGCGCTCCAGTGGCCCAAGAAGGGCACGCTGGTCGTCCAAGTTAACCCAGAGTCTGAACGGAGCAAGACCTGGCTGCCGCACACCCTGGTAAGCATCCCCCCCCCACACCCGGCTGCCTCTACTGGATTGGCGCGCGTCCCACAAGCGCGCTGAACTCGCCCCCTCCCCCTTTTAGGAGTCAGACCCGCTGGACGTCACGTCCTGCATGCAGCCCGGAAAGAACGTGTTTCGGTTCATTCAACTGGCGGATCTATCCGAGTTTACGTTTGTGCTCGTCGCATCGCCGCCACCTCCGGAAGAGGCGTGGCGAAGTTGGGATTGGGCGTCCCTCGCAGATTCGCATCGCACGCGGCCGTCGCCGTCGTCAACAGACGAGCTATCCGAGTTTGCATACATCCCTGTCACTGTTCGGGCGTGATATTGTTCGTTCGCCGGTCGCTATCGACCACTACTTTCTTGCTTTTGCACACCATCTATAGTATACACATGCCTGTCCACCTCGCATATATACATATCCGCGTACGAGCACCCTTTCGGCCAGTACGGCAGCTACGATGCCATGATGACAGACCCCGGCTGTGCGGCGGGACTGATACTCATCCCACCAAACGACTCCCCCAGGCCGTTTGCATCCGCGGACTCGTGAGACATCCTGGGTATCTCGACGCCATCAGACACCACAGAGGTCGTTCCCGCGTCGCCCTGGCCGACAGCACACACGCCCACATCACTCACTGCCCTATCGCCAACGTCCGCATCTGCATCTGCATCCTCCGCATCCTCTTCGTCATCGCTCTCCTCGTCCCCGCCGATCGCGACAGCCGACCACTCCCGATAGACGCCGTGTATATACGAACTCGAGCGCGGCAGCTTGTACGGGTCAAACGGGAAGAACGTGTGCAGTTCCGCAGACACGAGCGCCTCCCCGCTCCCGCGCGGCAACAGCGGAAGCGACCCCGGACTCGGGTTGTATTCCGAGCGCCTGTTGGCGTCAATGATGGAATGGCAGTACACAAAGTCGGTCGCTTGTGCGACGCGCGCAAACTGCATCACGACGTTGGGCGAGCAGACCTAATTGTGCGCGTGAGCACGTGGCGTAGGAAATCACAAAAAGGGGTGGGGTGGGGGGAAGGGGGGGGGACACGGACCTTGAGGGGGTTCAAGGGGGAGGCGATCACGCGTTGGATGACGTCCAACTCGGTCATCCATGTCTTTCTCCCCTGATACGCCTCTGCACCGTCAAACGCCTCTTCGAGATCCCTCCACCGGAAGCAAAAGATGAGAAACACGGCTTGCGCGATGGCGTAAAACACGCTGTGGTGCGCTATACTGGGAGGTTCCTGTCCCGCCTGTAGGATGCTATCGAATGCGTCCAAGTGACTCTGTAAGAATGTGCACAGGACGGCCACCATTCTGCGCGTGCCCTCACGGTCGACGAACTGCGCACGGCTGACAAAGGAGGCGATGTAGCTTGCTGCAGCGGCACGGGTCACGGTGGGTACGTCTTGTCCGATAAGTGCCTTCTCGACGAGTAGCCCTTGGAAAAGATCACTGAATTCGGGATCGAGGGAGGAGTACCAAAATACGAGGAATTGGGTATATCGAGATTTGAAAGTGCGGATGATGGCCCGGTCAAATATGGCCAAGAGGGTATGGAATTGGGCAGCGCGCATCGCGCGACCTGATTCTGGAGATGGAGGTCGAGGAGTGTCTGGTGGTGAAAACGGACTATCTGGATAAAGAATGGGCGATGAAGGTGCGCTGGATGTTTCGGTGACGTAGTGTAACCGATTGAAGTGATCGAAAATCAGTTTGAGAATATAATCGAGTTTGTTGACCATCTCTTGCATGTGTCGCACATTAGATGGTAGTTCAGGGCTGCCACCATCGGATCCGTCGTCGGACGAGACATCGGTCGATACGTCCGAGTCAAAATCGTCATCTCCAGCATCAGATTCGTCGTCGTCGCCTTCCTGACCAACGACAACATCAAATGGGTCAAATTCAAACACATCGCCATTCTCCAAGGAGTCGTCTTGTTCAAGTTCTTCCAACTCTACTTGAATCTCGACCTGAGACGACACTCAGCAGCGTCACACACATCAAAATCGGGGGGTTGCGCACATCTATTTGAAGAGCTCGATCGATGATTAGTGCGAGTATTCGGTCGGCCAGCTCAGAGCAGTATTCCGTGATGCGTAATAGATTGCGTATGTACGTTACCTGTATAACTTGCGATTGACGCTTGTGAGGGAAACTTCGGACGAGGAGAGGTTGCAGGGTTGATGGTAGAGTGGGTATGAGGGACAAGAGGTGGCGGAGGAGATGATGCAAACGATCGTACACGACGCCACGCGTCAAAGGACTCGAGGAACTCTCTGGACCACCTGCATTGAGGGCTCGTAATCCCGATTCTGCAGATGCGAGCAGGTCAGGTAGGGTGCGACTAGCGTCGAGGAGAATAACGTACGGTAGGTCAGACCCTGAGCGATCTTGCTGAGGACAAGGTACAGATATTCTGGCCTGGCGCTCAGGAGCATGCGAATGAAAACAGAGTACGACTTTACGAAAGCGGTGTCCATCGTC
Organism: Boletellus pseudochrysenteroides; assembly: GCA_038090975.1. NCBI lineage: Eukaryota > Fungi > Basidiomycota > Agaricomycetes > Boletales > Boletaceae > Boletellus > Boletellus pseudochrysenteroides. The sequence goes on from JBBPNQ010000358.1 coordinate 8,715, forward strand.
GTCCACGGCAAGTTCACGATGGCCTCGACTAACGGTGCGTGGCGCTTCTCCAACCTGGAGAGCACATGCGAGAGCGCGAGGATCCATAGCCGTAGTTGGGATGGCGATGTCGCACTTTCGCCTGGTTTTCTTGGGTTGAATTGGTCAACAAGGTCATCGAAGTCTTTGCTGTGGCCCTGCGAGAGATCAGCCGAGGGAGGGATGTGCACACGAGGCACGAACATCGAGTTTCTCCTGCAATGCCTTGTGTATAAATGCGATAAACATGTCCCGTTTGAACTGCTCTCCCTTCCTGACGCGAGAATTCGTCGCTATTGGACGCTGTGCGAGCGACAGTAACTGATCAGCACCGTGCACCGTCGACTTGGCTGTGGGTGGCGGTTTTGCGTATTTTTCGACAGCCATTTTTGCGGGTTGTTCCATGCATCTCGTGGTGGGTGTGAATGGCCCTGACTTGGGCGTGCGCTGGTTGAATTGCGAGTGCGTCGAGTGGGGATCCATCCTGGCGATAAAATCGACCCGGAGACGAGGGGCATCAAAATGTTGCGCAAAAAGATAAGCCCATATACGGTATTATCACGCAAATTCGAGTTCAACGTTCCTTCATCACCGTCACTCACAATGTCGACCTTTTCGGCTGCACACAGGTCGTATGTCAAATCGCTCTACCGGCGCATGCTGAAAAATGAGTTGGACTGGGTCGTGCGTCGAGACATCTGGCGCGGGAGAGCCATGGTGGTCAGAGCCGCGTTTGAGCGCCACCGGTGCGTTGTCGAGCGTCCTCGTTGTCTTGCCATGCAAACCCGCGCTTTCCAGTGACGTGCACGACCCGCGAGCATTGGCCGAGCTTTTCCAGAAAGCGGAAGCTGAGTTGGCAGCCAAGCAACACCCCGACCCGTATACTCGTGAGTCCCCGTCATCGACATGGTTCCCCGCCAAGCACTCACTTGTGCTACTCCAGCCCCATCCATGCCAGGTGGTACAAAGTGGTGCGTATGACATGCTTCTAGATGTTACATGCTCGCTCAACCATGGCTGTGAAGGGAGAGGAACATCCCGGTAGGTCCCGAGGTGTTGCATGGACCTGTCGTTCACATGTGTCTGGTCGCTAGCCAACCATGGCGCCGCTGTACGACCACCTCGCTGCCGGCCATCATTAGCGCTGGTCGTAGCAAGTTGGGGTGTAGTAGTCACGTGCATCTCCCCCAAACAGCTGTCGTAGCCGGGGCAGGGTCGATACGTATATTAATATTATTGATTGCATGTTCCGGGTCCCTCCCACTGTGCATCTCGACATATGAACTACCTGCGCGGTGCAGTCAGCGCCATCAGCGCGCCATACCAGTACTACAAGGACATCAACCCCTCCACGCTCACCGGCGCCATCGATGTCATCGTCATACGCAGACAGTCCGACGACGGAGACGTCGCTCTCGCATGCTCTCCCTTCCATGTGCGCTTTGGCAAGTTGCAGGTCCTTCGTCCTGCCGAGAAGAAGGTACGCAATCGGTCTCTGTCCTCCCGGAGCTTGTCATCGACATCCGATCCTACTAGGTCAGCGTGTCCGTCAACGGCAGCCCAATCCCGTTCAGCATGAAGATCGGCGATGCCGGTGAGGCATTCTTCGTCTTCGAGACGGAAGAGGACATTCCAGAGGACCTCGTCACGAGTCCAATACTCTCAGCGACCAAGACGACGTCTCAGGACGAGATCCCATCCGTCACCCTCGGCAAATCCCCACAAGTGCCGCCTGCCGCCCCAAGTATCCCAGAACCCGAGTTTCTGGACTTGAGTGCGACCCTACACGACCGCGTGTCGATCCTCCGCAAGCGAGGACAGTCGTACTCGGCCCCACAAACCCCTCCCCTTGAAGTCGATTTCCCCCGAGTGCCCGAAGTATCACCCCCAGATATTCAATACACTGATGGTGAGTCGTCGTATTACGTATCCATCATGGCGTGGCGACCAACGTTTGATGGCATGATCAAGATATGGCTCTAGACATGGCCGGATATCATTCCCCCGCGCCCGACAAGAGCGCGGCTGTGTCGTCAGGATCGCAGATACAAGTGACCTATACAAACACGAATACCAACGAACGAATACCCTTCCCACCCTCAAAGCCAAGTACTCCATCCCATCTCCAGACCTCTTTCCATACTCGTCGCTCAGTCTCCGAGTCTCCTGACGACACCACTTCGAGACACGATACCCGAGCAGCTGAAGGTGGAGGTGCTCCTCCGCCCGTGCAGGAATACTCTTGGGAATGGGGGGGATTTCCCCAACCTTCTCCGCTACAAGGACATTTTACCTCATCAGTACTCAAGGGCAAAGGCGATAACACGCGCTCCGAAGTCGATGAAGACGAGCTCGTATTGAAGCGCAGCCGCAGTGTGCCACCAGAACTGGAGGGCAGTCCACATACCACCCGCTCGCCCCTCCCGCATGACGACGACTATGACGACGAGGCACCTTTGTTGCCACCTGTCCATCAAGAGCCCGGTGAGTACAAGTATGAGGCACCACCGAGTGGACGAATAACAGCGCGGCACGACGACCACACCAAATTCCAAGTCTGGCTGAATGGTACTTCGGTCGATTTCGAGCTCAGTATCGTAGCCTCGCTGGACGCCTTTCACAATGGAGACGAACTAGAATTCGCGCACGCATTTGACCAAGGGATCATCGACTACGCACAACTAATGGCGGACGAGAACCCGGTTCGAGACGAACGACTCGTGATGCGGTGGACTGGAAAACAGTACATCACTCGCGGAGAACAGTCGCCATTGATGGATTCTTTACATCAGTGGGTGTCTGCCTCGAAGGAGGATCATCTCTCTGCATCGCCGTCTCCACCCTCTTCTTCTCCGTCACCATCCCCTTCACGGACAGAACAAGAACCGGCGTTGTCCCAGGACAAGCATGAGGAGCCGAAACGGGCGGAGTCGGAACCACGTGAAGTGCCTGCGCGCAAGTCCACGTCGTCCAGCTGGGTAAGATGGTGGAGTCGAAGTTCAGATATTTCTGACGCAGAAAGACCCGTCCTGAGAGACGCCGCTGCTATGCCACTAGATCAGGTTCGTGTCTATGCTCATCGGTCTGCAGGGTCGTACTCATGTCGTTTACAGAAGCCCATTAAGCCGGTCCATGGACCATCCCATTCAACGCATCCCTCGGCATCAGCTCCAGCCACTACGCCAGTAACTATACAATCACCCACGATGCAACCTGTCTCTGATACCGTGGCGGTGAGGAAAGAGAAGAAGTTTGCAAAGACGCTGCGTTTATCGTCGGACCAACTTGTTAGTTTCAACAATAGATGATCTTCGGGGTGCTCATTTTATTGGCTTCGCAGAAATCGCTAAACCTAAAATCCGGTGCTAACACAATCACGTTTTCGCTCTCTACGACCGGCACCCCAGGTTGCGCAGCACGTATATTCGTTTGGGATTCGACTGACCTTGTCGTCGTTTCGGATATCGACGGGACAATAACCAAGTGCGCCGTTTCTCTTCCCTCTGGATTTTTGAACGTTGAGTTTGCTCATTGCACATACAGATCCGATGGTCTTGGACATATCTTAACGATGATAGGGCGGGACTGGACGCATCTCGGGGTAGCGAAGCTGTACACCGACATCACTCGGAATGGGTACAAGATCATGTACCTCACGTCTCGTGCCATCGGTCAGGCAGACTCGACGAGAGACTACCTGAAGGGAATAAAGCAGAATGATTACCAGCTCCCCGAAGGCCCCGTCATTATGAGTCCGGACAGGCTGATGGCATCCCTTCACCGGCAAGTTTGTTTGTTGGCTCATTCCAAGCAATATGATGATGAATATTTTCACGCAGCGAAGTCATCATGCGGAAACCCGAGATGTTCAAGATGGCTTGCCTTCGGGATATTCAAAGGCTATTTGGCGATGGCCCACGGACACCGTTTTACGCTGGCTTTGGAAACCGGATCACTGACGCACTGTCGTATCGGAGTGTCAACGTACCGAGTGCGCGCATATTTACGATTGACCCGAGTGGTGAGGTCAAGATGGAGCTGTTGGAGTTGGCAGGCTACAAGTCTTCGTGAGTCGTTTGGTTCGACATTTTCAAGTTCAATCCCACCGCGCGTGCAGAGTTGACATGCCATACTCACAACATGATTCTACTCTCCTTAGATATATCCATATGACGGACCTCGTCGATCAAATGTTTCCGCCCATCAACCGCAAATGGGCGCCTGATTATACTGATTTCAACTACTGGCGACCACCCGTACAAGAGTTCCCTCTACCGGATTTGACCCCACCTTCACCGGCACTGAGCGCACGCTCGGACACGTCCTCTCAAAGCGCCCTCGCACGTCTACGCAATTTCAGCCTCGTCGGAAGCAGACAGCCTGTTCTCCCGAAACCGTCTTTCTTGCCTACAGAAGGAGTGCATGGTGGACTGGACGCTTCTCCTCATCGGAGTAGTCATCTGCGACAAATGTCGTCGTTTGAACGGTTGGGTAGTCGGTTGGTGGCGCTCACACAGTCGTCGTATGCTGTTGACGATGGCAGTGGGAGTGGAAGTGGGAATGGGAGTGGAAGCTTTCCTTCGCGGTCGTCGTCGTCGTCAACGTATCTGGGCTCCGAGGATGAGGGCGATATGGGGGAGGACGGGGAGTTGAAGAAGCAACGGCGCCCACGGAGTACAAGTATGTCAAGCATGCCTGGGTCGTTGGATGACCTGCATCTCGGGCTGGACGATGATGAAGGAGGGGGAGGGGAGGGGGAGGAAGGGGAAGATATGTATGAAGGTGAGAACGAAGAGGAAGCCGCGGAGGAAGCGTTTGACGAGGATTTCTTTGCGACGGGTGAGATGCAGAACGTGCCGTTCTTGTGAGAGGACTTGAGGGGGGAGGGGAAGTGTCAAGTTAATTATCGCCACCGTTGGTCAACCCGACGGGTGGACATGGGGATAGAAAGGGTAGATGGGTATGGGGCTGGTGCCGAGAGCACTCGCGGCAGGTATTCAATAACCTAGAGCACGACCAACCGGACTATCGTCAAGTGAACAGCAGCTGTTTTTCGGGCTTCTAGCATATTTCCGTACAACATATCTGTACTGTATGTACATTTTTAGGCACTGTGGGACGTACTAGCTTTCAACAGACAATTTGCCCGTGTTCCTGGATGCCTGTGATCCTACCAACATAGCTTATTTCCTGGAATTCTTCGTGGAAGATTAACTAAGTTCACAAGCTGTATCTATCCTTGTCCGAAGTTACTGACACCGTCTAGTACTGCCACATCGCCAATTCGGAAACGACAGGGGCTCGACTAGGTCGTGTCTATTCTACATGGGACTCGCATGATCAGAACAGCTGTCTTCGGGAGCCTTCATGTACTGACCATGGGACCGTATCGGCGACTCATCCACAGCATCATGCACTCGGACAGTGTCGGATGACGTCCATTCAAGCGGGCTGCTGCGGTCACAAGCGCGCTCTCCAAAAACGTTCCAGTCACGCGTCAATTGTTTGAATCCCGCTCGAACATGCACCGTTATAATCGATATATCGGAAAAGAGGGCTTCGAATCGGAAACGAGCTTGAACAAGGCACTGTTAGCCTACGCAGTGGGCTACGCAAGCGGCGCCCCACGTGCGGCACGACTACCTCCGAGTCAAGTCCTGTGGTGGCGCGCCCGTATCCTTATAGGAGACAACACGCTGCTTCTCAGGATCCCACCTTTCCTGTCATCATGACGGTGCTTCAACTTACCGCCCATTCAAGCCCCGAGTTCAGCTACAGTAGTGCCTCGTGGAATGCAAGGGTGAAACATACCTTTTCGAGTCGCCGGAGGCTGTGGGGTGCACCCACTTGAAGGTAGAAGAGCTGGATCATTACGTGCTGTACGTCTGTTTTCCAGATACTGACACGGGCGTCCACTACGCGATTAATCATAGACTGACTCCCGAACCCCGCGTGCCGCCTGACCCAGTCGAGGTGTATGGTTCCGTATTTCTACGGACATGAGCCTCGCATTGCCTCATTGCAAGCAAAACGTATAAAAACGCGTCGGGTTGGTTGGAACTTTTCATTTTCATTTTCTAAAAGCTACTCCGAGTCGCCTGTCGCCGCACACCACATCCATCCGTATGTTCGACTTCTTGTCCATCATCATGCCTTCACTCCCACTCGACAAGCCATCCCGCTTTTCTCTCGACATGTCCGGTGTACTAGGTTTGTTGGGCGGACACGAGGCGGTATCCGCCATGGCCGCCGTGCACGTCTACGGAAACAGGCGTTGGCTGGGTTGGTACAACACCCCTGGGTCCTTCCAAATATTCAAGCGATTACGCTTGTTCGCGAGATCCGCGTCGTTACATGGCGCTTTCTCCGAGAACGTCCATACAGATCCCACGACGTTATTTAAATTAGATGCTTGCCAGGGACCCAGGTTCCGCGCCGTGCACTCGGGCACTGTCATCGAGCAGACCGGCTACCTGGCCACGCTGTTCATGAGGGAATGTGCTGCTTGGGACTCGGAGGGGAGAGTGGTCCCGGGTAGGAAGACGCAGCCGGTCGGGATCACCATCGCGGACCTCGGTCAGGCCCCTGCCTCGGAGGTGCACCCTGCACGTACCAGTGCTTCCACCCTTCTCTTCGCCAGCTTCCCCATTGCTATCAGTGTTGGCACGTGTGCACTTTGCGCCCTTTGCGGGGACTGGTATGCGTCCTTGTTGATCCTCGTGGGTATCATCGCGAGCGGTGTATCCTGCCTCGTCCTCGGCTCAGCAGACTTTGTGTTTACTCACCCCACACCTGCCAAAGGATCGCCTGCTGGTGACGGGATACTTGGATCGGGCAAGGACATCGTCCTGTTGAGAGGGTCGGAGGGCGCCGTCAACTCCATTACCCGTGGCGGGTTCTCCCTTCGTTTCTCGAGCAAGGGCCATTACAACCTCGTCCGGTGGTGTTCTTTCCTCTTCTTCACCCAGTGCGTCACACAGCTCCTTCTCATCCCGCAAGCGTCGCTGTTTGGTCAAGTCATGTTCCTCACCTCGTTTGGTGTCTCTACGCTGTACAACGCACATCTCTCCTCTTCGGACAGCGAGAAGATCCACAGGAAGATCCTGTTCGAGCGCGTGCTTGACACTCCGACGTTGAACAAGTACACGTTGGGCACCCGCACCACCGCAGTGGTCTTTATACTCCTCATCTTGCAGCTACAAGACCCGACGGCACTCCTCGACGAACTGCTGCCCAACGACACCAAGGTGTGGAAGCAGTGGAAGACGACCATCTTGGCACAGCTCCGTCTTCCCATCCACCAAATCTTTCAATTCGGAAGCAACAACATGAAAGTCGAGGGCCTGAGTGGGTTTACACAGCAGGAGAAGGAGCTGCTGGAGTTGCTGTACGAGGACGCGCGGGCGGCCTACGCAGGTTACAAGGATTATTTGCAAGGTAATTCGCTGTGATGCTTCCTGTATTTCGTCCTTCCTCTTTTTTATTACGTGTCGCTTCTTCGGCCCTTCTTTGACGTTTGGCCAGTGCACCATGCATGGTCGTAATTTATTGTCTTCGTGTCAGGACTAATTTTCTCGTGTTTCGTAGTTTCATAATAAGTACACAGATTGAATGCACACGTACATTATTTTGGAATGTAAGCGTCCACCCGACAATTTTCGCCCGAATCCTTCGGGTGGTTACTGATTGTCCTTTCCATGTTTGGCAAGGCTGTACAAAGCGGGACAAGCTGAACGTCTTTGTGCCTTTTCTTTCGGGAACCCACTGGCTTTGCAACAATCCGGAATCGATGTGCACTGTGTGCGCGCGGCCAATGGCCATTGTCTGGCAACAAACGTATAAAAGCAAGCTTGGGTCGATGAGTGCAGCGCTTCACTCGCGTCTTGAAGCTACTACTCTCCCTTCGCAGCGGCGCAAAACAACAACACTTGATTCAAAAACCATTCTCTCCCGTCCACCAGACATCTGACAAGGCTTGTGCTGCACAATATGTCTATCCCTCGGACAGATGCCCCCACTCTATTCAACAACCCTTCCACCGTTGCACCCCCGATTTCACTCGACAAGCCATCCCGTTTTTCGCTCGATATGTCTGGTGTGCTAGCCGCCTTGTTGGGCGGAGATGATGCCGTATCCGCCATGGCCACGGTACACGTCTACGGGAACAGGCGTTGGTTGGGTTGGTACAATACCCCAGGATCACTCCAGATAGCAAAGCGATTCCGCTCCTTCGCGAGATCTGCGTTGTTCCGTGGCAACATGTCACCATCCTTTCTGTCTCGGAGCGTCCACACGGACCCCACGACGTTGTTCGAACTGGAGAGTTGCAAGGGACCCAAGTTCCACGCGGCACACTCGGGCACTGTCATCGAGCAGACGGGCTATTTGGCTGCGCTGTTCATGAAGGAATGTGCTGCTTGGGACTCGGAGGGGAGAGTGGTCCCGGGAAGGAAGACGCAGCCAGTCGGGATCACCATCGCGGACCTCGGTCAGGCCCCTGCCTCGGAGGTGCACCCTGCACGTACCAGTGCTTCTACCCTTCTCTTCGCCAGCTTCCCCATTGCTATCAGTGTTGGCACGTGTGCACTTTGCGCCCTTTGCGGGGACTGGTATGCGTCCTTGTTGATCCTCGTGGGCATCATCGCGAGCGGTGTATCTTGCCTTGTCCTCGGCTCAGCAGACTTTGTGTTTACTCACCCCACACCTGCGAAAGGATCGCCTGTTGGGGACGGAATTCTTACTGCGGACAAGGACATTGTCCTGTTGAAGGGGACAGAGAATGCCGTGAACTGCATCACGCGTGGGATGTTTTCCCTCCGTTTCTCGAGCGAGGGCCACTACAATGTCATCCGGTGGTGTTCTGTGCTCTTCCTCATCCAATGTATCATGCAGCTGCTCCTGATGCCGCAAGCGTCTCTGTTCGGCCAAATCATGTTCCTTATTTCTCTCGGTGTCTCTGCGGTCTACAATGCGTGGCTGTCCTCGTTGGATAAAGAGAAAATCCACCGGAAGCTCCTGTTCGAGAGGGTACTCGAGGGCCCGAGATTGAGCAAGTACACGTTGGGCACGCGCACCACTGCGGTGGTGTTTATGCTTCTCGTCTTGCAACTGCAAGACCCGACGGGACTTTTGAATGAAATGCTGCCCAACGACACCAAGGTGTGGAAGCAGTGGAAGGCGACCATCTTGGCGCAGCTCCGTCTCCCCAACGACCAGGCCTTCTTATCCAAACGCAAAGTCGGTTACTCGGACGGGCTGACGGAGCAAGAGCAGAATTTACTGGAACAGCTCTATGAGGATGCACGGGCAGCGTACAAGGGGTACAAGGACTATCTCCACGGCGATTCGCTGTGATTGCCTGTCGATTTTCCTCCCCCATGTTTCAACCACGTCATCCAACCTCGGACTTCAGTGAATCAATTGTGTAGCCCCTAGTTCTTTTTTTATTTTCTCTTTTTTATGTATGGACCATCATATTTGTGTATCAAAGATTGATGTCTCGTTCGACTGTCAGCACTCCATCGCCCACCATATCGCTATTAATTACCATTTATTATCAGGTACACCCGACCAGACAGGTGGTCTTCCTCATGTATAATAGCCTATGGCATTATTGATTCAGTTTGAACGGAGACCAAGCGGCACTTTGCATCCTCATTAGTGTGAGTATAGCGGACTGCTTATACCTAATGAACATATCCTTCATCATCTAGAAGTAACTTAAAAGTAGTCATCTGAGGCGTCCAAACCACTATCCCACGACCCATCCGTGTCTGACTCGTATTCGATATCACATTCGGTCATGGTGAGTCGGAGCCCTTTGCAGGTAGAAAGCGCAACAGAGAGCGAGCTTTGAGAGTGAAAGATAGTGAGCCCGAACAGATTAGACCCAGACGAAAACGTGATGTGAGAACGTTCCCGTTCCTCCAGCGCCTGTGCCATTATGCGATCTGACATATTTTGATTATTGGTGGTATCTCCGCTCGGATTCTCTACGAGTTCCGGATCAGTGAGAGTGAGCATGAAAGCCAGATCTGACATATGGCCTTCGCTCGGTTTGATGTACCGTAATCCCTGAAGATGTTCCAACGTCTTGCTCCAAAAGGCCGACGAGCATGAGGGGGAACGACAACGCGAAGACTCTCCACGATTGTCAAGGGTAAAGAGCGACAAATATCGCTTATGATGTCATCCTCATTGCTCTCCACCACCCATTGGTCCATACCGACGACGGTCTCGAGAGGCATGTTGCGAGTCCACCCTTTGTACGGTGCAGCTGAAAAACCACCATCGCAATCACGTTTCCTGGCACTAAAAATGAAATTCAGTCCACTATACGTTGGATCCGATGACCAACGAGCGAATCGTCGGGATGGAGGACGCCAGATCTTCAGATATGCTAATTTTTTGCGCAAGAAGACGAGGAATGGGGGAGAGGGGGGGGGGGGGCATAATCTCCAATGGAGCAACCGTGTTGGAACCGGAACCCTAGCCCGA
>JBBPNQ010000359.1:0-19221 GCA_038090975.1 Boletellus pseudochrysenteroides
TCTTGGGGCGATGGGATTCAAGTATTTATACTAATACATGTGTTTGTACATATTGTGCTACTGGTCCGTGCGCGTGTAGGCTAGAACGTTCTAGACTACGGCGGAGATTAATGTGGCTATGCGTAATGGAAGAGAAGGAACGGAGATTAAAAGAATGAGGCGTGATGTCATAGTGACATCATAGGCCTAGAACAGGTCACGTGACCAGTCACGTGATAGTCGTTGAAAAGTGTCTAAGTCCAAAAGATTAGATAGATCCTTGATAAGGTGTCCACAAAGGTTACGATAGGGGCTCGTAGGAGTGCGTTCGTAACAGACGGCGGTCTCTTTTGAAAATTCTCTCAGCAATAACGTAAGGATCTAAAGAAATTCTGTGAGGACAGCGATGATAGATCTGCACGTTCTCTTGGCAGTGTTCTTCGGCGGCAAGTTGCTGGAGGTAAGAGATGCGAGCGGTGACTAGTTCGAGAGTGTAGAGTTGGTGAGACTGATCAATGTGGTAAAGGGTGTACCAATAACCAAAGACACAGGTGGTGATTTCTGAGAGGATGTCCTCAGGGATAAGTTTGAATGCGTAGTCGGCGAATTCCAAATGATTAATCAAATGAAGAAGGGTGGTGGAATCAAATGGTAATTCCACAGGCCACATATCTTCTTCGGGATCCAACGGGGGTTCTTCGGGTATGAAGGGAGTCCAATCAGAGTTATGGGCGGACCAAGAGTCGTTGTCCCAACCTGATTCGTCAATAGGATTAGCCCAATCAGCGGCTATTTCCTCGGGAGTGGAATTGGCAAAGGGGAGATGATCGGAGACTTCTGGAGTCTCAGGTACAATAGGCGTTTCGATGGGGAACACTTCCTGCCGTGGAACGGGAGCAATAGGAACTGGTGCATAAGCGACTAGAGCGCGACCAATGACAAGGGAAAAACTGTTGTGTGAGTAGTAAACCTGGAAAACGAGTGGTTCACGGAAAGGAACTTGGCGGTAGACAAGGAAAACGATAGTGACTAGAATGAATGTGATGATTTGAGCGAGAAAGTTAAGCAGGGAGCTAAAGATTTTGTTCAAAAACATAAAGGGAAATATGAGATTTAATTCGCGGCAGAGTCGTCTTCCAAAGAAGGGATAGGAGCTGCGATGCAAGGAATAAGGAAAGGCCTTTGAGTGCGAAGCAAAGGATGAGGAGTGAAATGATGAGGCCTAGTGTTACGAGGACGAGGAAGGCTTCTTACTTCTTCATCAAGAAGAGTGTTCTCAGATTCCTGATAGGGAAATGGAGTAGGAGGCCTAGGAGGGGGGGCGAAGCAAATCGATTCAGGAGGAGAAGGAAGGCTGTCCTGTTGTACAAAGCTTCTATTGACGGGGGTGGTTACAGTAACGGTCAGGTCTCCAAAGAGATCCGATGGGGTGGAGAGATGTATGGTAAGGATGCAGAAGCAAAGGAGGCCTAATCCGATGCTGTCTTGTCCAGCGAGAGAGAGGAGGGAGAAGATTATGATCAACAATATGTCCAAGAGCGGGATCAGCCTGTAGATTGCGTAAGTGGTCCTGGACTCTGTCTCTTGCCTCTCTAAGTCTGTGTTCTCGTTCTCTCTGTTCCTGCTGACGCTGACCAAGCAGAATTCCTTCTGCAATAATTTGACCGACCTCTGAGGGGATGAATAGGCGATGGATATTGCACACTGAACCGTGAACAAGCGTGTCGGATCCAGTGTAAAGGGAGTCAGAGGGATAGGGGGTGGCAAGATGGACATGGTTCCAGTCTACTGGGGCAGGGAGCAGCGTAGGCGAGAGCTCAGGGGTGTGTGCCCAGTAGGGACCATTAAGTCCGTGGATGTGGTGGTTGTGGTAGAGTGGCGGTGGCGAAGGCGTGTGCCAGTCAGTCGGTGGGGATTGGTCGTTCGGGTCGAACGAGGGACTACAGTAGGAAGGAAGACTAGGAGTAAGGGTAGGAAGGGAGGGGAGCTCAGATCCTTCTTCCTCTTCTTTCTTAATGTCTGACTCTTCCCAATGAAGAGGGATGACGACCGGAGAGTGTTCTCGTTTGACGATGGAAGACACTTAATGAAAGGAGCAACCTTTCAGTGATGACTAGAACTAGAGAAATGTAGACCCTACTATTAATGGTGTCCAAGGGGCAGCAGCGACGAGGTGTGCTTCAAGAGTCGGGGAGTTAGCTAGACTCGGCGACGGTTAGTATAGTCTTGTCCTAGTGAAACAACCAAAGCTAACCAAATAGCTCAAGTCAAGGCTAAGACAATAGGAGTGAGTCAAGGGTCATGGATTGCTCTGGTGGGCTCTCCAAGAGGACAAGACTGCAGCTGTAAGGTGCAGCTGGTCCCCTTTATATACTCTACAGGATGGCACACGGACCAAGCAGTGTGTGTGAGTACAACTACTATGTAAGGTAAGAGTCTGAAGGGAGCACATGTACAGTAAGCGACTATGAGTAAGGATAGAGCATGTGACAGACAGAGATGAAAGGCATGCAGCATAAGAAGCAGTGGCATAGCCATGCACAGCATGGAGATTAATAGCATGAGGCATACCATGAGGTATGACATCATAATGATGTCATGGTCTAGACTGAGTCATGTGATGAGGGTCTGGACATTGGTCACGTGATGCATCATGTGATAAGTCACGTGACACGAAAAAGAGCGAGGAGCGACAAGTCAAGCGACGTGTCTTGAGAGTGTAGACTTAGTGTAGAAAATGTAGGAAAAATAGGGGCTCTTGGGTAGCGATTGTAACAACTCCTACCGCTGACAACTCTTCTTGTTTCATCCGCAGGCTATCCAGGAACTGGCACATGTCACCCCCTTTGGGCAGTCGCGATTCAAGGAATTCAGTATGGAGGTTGGTCTGTGCGTAAGCCCCCTTTTCCATATACTCTTTGCTAACTTCTTTCCACATCTCCACTGCTGTTTTGGCAGAATGAATATGCAGTGTGGTTGAATCAGGGATGCGCTGGGTGAGTAGATTTTTTGCCATCTTCTCATCCTTTTTCCACTTTGCTAACATGACTGTTTCTTGAGCAGTCGGAGTCGGAGCAGATAGGGTCGGCTCCATTGACATCCCATCGAGATGCTCCCATAGATCCTTCGCATCTATGGCCATCTGAAAATGAAAAAGGAAGATTGCCCAGTTCAATCTGCTAATATTGAGTCTGGGTACATTGCTGGGCAATGTATCAAGGGTGAGTGGAACAGTGGTTGTTGACATGGTTAGGAATCAGGGCTCATAACCTGATAGATTTACACTGATCAATTCAGGTTGCGGACACACGGCTAGACACAAATGCTCAGTCATTGCACTACGGGTGAACGAGCTAGCTAAGGTATTTACCTAGACACAAATGCTACGTACGCATTGATTAGTATAGCTATCTAATCTGAATGGTATCAAGGAACTCACCTCAGTCATTGCACTACAGGCGAACGAGCTGAGGTGACCGGTCGCAGAAAAGGGTCTATATATACGAAAACATACTGAATAGGCAAATGCGAGGCATGTGCTCTCGTGGTAGAATGTACAGGGTGGAACAAGAAGAAATGCAACTGTACGTATTGAAGGTAAGCAATGAAGATGATTGAATAGTTGTACCATATGGCACAGCAGCACCTTGTAGTTCCCCATGTGCCCAGTGCATGCAGCTGCGCGTGGACTTGCTAATTCCAACAGAACCCTTGCCAGTTGTCATCCCTCTTTATTGGGAAGAGTCAGACATCAAGAAGGAGGAAGAATCAGAGCTCTCTTCTCTCCCCACTCTTACTCCTAGCCCCTCACTTCCATCATACCATAGCCTGTCGTTCGACCCGAACAATCAAGTAGTACCTACAAGATGTAGTAGTGGTTGACACACACCCTCGCCACCACCGCCTTATTGCCCTCGGCAGCACCGCTTGGACTTGCCTTATTGGGCACAGTTGTTACAAATGCACTCCTCAACCCCTATCATAACCTTCATGGATACCTTATCTTTGCATCTATCTTATCTTTTGAACTTAGAACATTTCTCCAATGACTAAAGCACAAGACTGGTCACATGACCTGGTCTAGGCCTATGATGTCACTATGACATCACACCTCATTCCTTTATTCTCTGTTCCTTCTCTTCCATTACACATAGCCTCACATAGCCTCATTAATCTCCGCTGTAGCCTAGAACATTCTAGCCTATATGCGCACAGACCACTTAGTCAATATGTACAAACACCTGTATTCTATATAAACCTGAATCCCATCGCCCCAAGAACTCTAGTCAAGTTCTTGTGGGACTTCCTGCTAGATCTCCTTGCCCACTTTCCTCACAAGTACTATCATTGGTGGCCCTAGTCCTGTACAGGATTAGTGGTCGCTTACAACAGTCCCCTGAGTGTTTGCTGACCCCCTTGCCCTTCCCTGAGAACTGGGACCATATCCATCTCAATACCCCTATCCCATCCTCTTTTTATGCTGGATCCAACACCCTTGCTGATGGTTCAGTGCATGATCTCCATCACCTATTTGTCCCCTCAGAGGTTGATCAAATTATTGCAGAAGGAATTTGCCTTGGTCAGCATCAGCAGGAGCAGCGAAGACTTGATCAACAGATTAGAGACACAAGAGAGAGAGTCCAGGACTGCCTATGCGATCTATAGAGAGATCCTGTTCTTGGACATATTGTTGATCCTCATTTACTCCATCCTCGTCCTTGCTGGTCAAGAGACCATAACATTAGGCCTCCTCTCATTCTCCATCCTTACCATACATCTCTCTGTCCCCTTGCATCTCTTCAGCGCCCTGACAGGTACTGTAGCTGTGATTGTAGAGCATAGTTTGATTCAATCAGATACTCTACCTCCACCGGTTACTTCTCCTGAGCCAATCAGAGTTCAACCGCCTCCTAGGCCAAGAACCCCTTTTCCATTCCTGGAATCTGAGGACACTCTAGCAGACGAAGCACAGGAAGTTCACAGTGTTCACTGCCTTCGTCACCGCACTTTCACTTGTCACCCCTTGCTTCACACTCATCCCAATCCTGGTCCTTTCCTTATTCTGCGAGTTCCAGCTCCTTTCCTTCCTCCCTTGAAAGATGATTCTGACTCGCATTAACTCTTGTATTGGCTCCTTGGCCTTTATGAAAGTTATCCTTATCACCTTCATCATCTTTTTCATGTTCTTGAACAAAATCTTTAGCTCTGATATGTGAAGAGCGTACTTTGAGTCATGGGCAAAAGAGCTACGTGAGGAGAATGCTCACAGAGAGGTTCAACTCAACTTGCTTTACTAAGTTAGCAAGTTCAGAAGGGAAACAACAAAGGACTTAGGGCACTAGGGATCCCCACACAAAGGGGAGACTATAGGACTAAAGGGGGCTTTGATGAAGGTAGCTGAGTGACTCAAGAGTACGCTGATGATTGCATAGGTCAAGAATAAGGTACAAGTACATAGGCAGCTTGGTATATATCTAGAGGGATGCGCAAGCATGGAATCTCATAGAAGGTGAAGGAAGATGGATGACTAAGTAACTATGAGAGAAGTTACTGCAGAGAAGGCTGTCCATGCGACGAAGTCGCAAAGAGGAGTAAGAGGATATGACTAAGACTAAAGAAAACTAGACTACATATAAGTCTGCACTGAGACTGCTCAAGATGAGAAGGAAATGAAGGTGATGGTAAGAAAAGATCCCCAGGAGAAGAGTACGTTGGGGATGAAAGATGGAGACTAAGAGGACACCACAATAGAGGAAAAGAATTGTAACAAGCTCCTTGCTTAAGTTCCTCACTCAAGTCATCACATTCATTCTAGTTACTATTGTTTATCTTGTCTACTGCCAAGTCCCTTTTGGTGAACCCCTAGTTTTCCAGGTTCACTACTCTCACAACAACTTCTTGCTCGTTGTTGGTTGTGCTTTAGTTGCTTACATCCCCATTCCTGTTCCATGCCAGGAAGGCCCTGCCATTGAAACTCCTATTGCTCCCAAGGCATCAGAACTTTCTGATCATCTTCCATTCCCTGATTCCACTCCTGAGAAGATAGCCACTGATTGGGCTACTCCTATTGACAAATCTGGTTGGGATAATGACTCATGGTCCGCCCACAACCCTGATTGGCATCCCTTTGTTCCCAAGGAACCACCCCTTGATCCTGAAGCTGATAGTTGGCCCTCAGAGATACTTCCCTTTGACACCCTCAGCTTCTACAACTTTGTCCATCACCCAGAATTTGCAGATCTTGCCGCGGATCTCATTCCTGAACCTATTCTCACGAGAATTGCTGATTGAGTCTTTAGGGACTGTCATCAGTGATACATTATTGGTCAAGAAAAAAGACTTGTGGCCCTTGACAGAGTAACTCACTCCATCGCTTACCAGCAAGAGTATGCCGCTCTTGAGCATGAGCAAGAAAGAGACATTTATCATTGCCGTCCCCAAGGCATTTCTCTTAATCCTTACGAGATAGCTGATAGGATTCACTGCAGAGAACAACTCCATAGAGAACAAGCTACTGCTTCTTTTCCAGAGATTCCTGAGTGGTTCTTTGCCAAACCTTTATCTACTATTACTGAAGAAGAAATTGACTCTTAGTTTCCTTTTCCTAGTTTTTCTTTCAATGTGGCAGATCTGTCACCATCTACTTTCTCTTCCTCCACTTTTCTTGATCAACTCCTTGATGAGAAAGATCCTACCCAACATCTTGCTATTGTTTTCACATAGTTTGGTTTCATGTCTGGAAACATAGCCAAACTTTCCCAAGACCTAAAGAAGGCAAATGCCAATCTTGAAGAAGCCAATGTGCAGATTCTAGCTGCTGCCTTGCCTGGCTCTTCTTCTGTCTCTACCAAAATCTTGAAGAAAATTGAAATCTTTGTAGATCCTGGTAACTTCAATGGTGAAATAAAGAAATTTGACAAATGGTGGGAAAAGATCACTGTCTGGCTCTCGATCAATCGAGACTCCATCATTCCCAAATCTTACGATGCTGTTGTTGCTGTACTCTCCCATATGACTGGTACTCATGCTGGTACCTTTGCATCTGCTCGCCTACAACAAGGATGTGACTATGTGTGGTCAACCTTAGAGAAGGATCTCAAGAAACACTTCCGTCCTGTTGCTAAACCTGACTGGGCATTATGAAGGCTGCAGAAGCTTAAACAATCCAACAAAGTCTGTGTCTTCGACTTCATTGAAGAATTCAAGAAGCTTTATAAAGAAGCTGCTATCAAAGATTCTCATGCTGCCTATATTCTTGAAGGCAACATTCTTCCTGGAATTCGGAATGAGATTGTTCACTATGGTGAACAAACTCATATCCTCCAGGAATATCTTAACTCCGTCCTTGAAGTTGGACAAATCTTTGAAATGCAACACTTTTGAATAAACCTTCCACTTTTGTCCAGTTTGAACCATCCCCTTTCTGACATCAATCCCATTGAGATCCCAATGCCATGGATGTTGATGCTATCTCGAAGAGACCATCCTTCTCTCATAAACGTCCACCAGCTGGATGTTACAATTGTGGCTCTTCTGGTCACATTGCCAAGAACTGCACTAAGCCACCAACACAATGCTGTGAATGTCACTGGTCTTGTGGTGATCACAAACCTTCTTGTTCTTGTTTTTGTTGCAAGATCCAATCTCTTGATGAACTTAGTTCAGACTCCACTGATGATGGTGGTGCCCGCTACGTCCAAGGAATGACTTATAACATGAAAGAAGCTGAACAGGCTCATCAAAAACATGGATCCTCTTCTTCTGCTCTCGTTCCTTCCAATAAGGGAAAAGCCAAAGTGACTTGAATTATCTGGGTATTCAAGTTGCCGACACTTCATCTTGTTCCCTTTCTAGTGACTCCTCTTTGAATCTAAATTATAGCCAAACAGGGTCTTCTGTTGAACAGAAGCTCAGCCAGGGCTTTGTTCCAGTGCTTGATTCTGTTCACACACCTTCCTCTATTGCTTCCATAGGAATCCCAGAACATGCACAGATTAGATCCATTCATACTTGTGAAATAGTTCTCTCTATTGCCATTGCGCCCACACACCACCATGACCACTTCATTAAAGCATCCACACTTCTTGATAGTGGAGCCAATACTACATTTATTGACCACTCCTTTGCAAACAAGAATAAACTTCCTCTTATAGCCTTAGCTAAACCAGTCCTGGTTTACAATGCTGATGATACTACCAACTCTGCTGGTTCCATTACGCATCAAGCCGAAGTTATTCTTGATTTCCAAGGACACCAAGAACGTGTTACGAACGCACTCCAAGAGCCCCTATCGTAACCTTCGCGGACATCTTAACAGCACCTATCTAATCTTTTGGACTTGGACACTTTTTCGACGAACGTCACGAGGCTGGTCACATGACCTGGTCTAGGCCTATGATGTCATCATGACGTCATGCCTCATTCTTTTAATCTCCGTTCCTTCCCTTCCATTATGCATAGCCATGGACAGCCCCATTAATCTCCGCTATAGTCTAGAACGTTCTAGCCTACACGCGCATGGACCAGTAGCACAACATGTACAAACACCCATGTAGTATATAGTCTTGAATGCCAACGCCCCAAGAACTCTAGTCAAGTTCTTGTGGGAATTCCCCCTTGATCCACTTCTCTCACTCTTCCACGAGTTTCTACGGTCGGTGGCCCTAGTCTTGTACGGGATTAAGCGGTCGCTTACAGAACGTACAATCACAGAAGTCACTGATTTTGGAAAGAATCAGATGATACTCGGTTATACGTGGCTCAAGAACCATAATCCAGAAATAGACTGGTCTACTGGACAAGTCCACATGACTAGATGTTCCTGGTTATGTAATTCTCTTCGTGGCAAACCTGCATTCACTCACCAGATTGAATCTGATGAATGAGATGTGTTACATCATTATCATCAAATCAAGACAGCCACAATGCCTCTGTCCAAAGTTGATTCTAAACCCGAGGATCTCATTCCTAGAGAATACCATAAATACTTGAAGGTCTTCTCAAAGAAAAAATTCGAACGTATGCCTGTTCAGAAACCATGGGATCACACAATTGATCTTAAAGATACCTTCGTTCCAAAGAAAGGTCATCTAATACCTTTGTCTGCCGATAAATAGAAAGAAGTTTCTGACTTCATTGATGACCAACTAAAGAAAGGTTATATTTGTCCTTCCAAATCCAAACAGACATCACCAGTATTCTTTGTTCCAAAGAAAGATGGTTGTAAACAAATGGTACAAGATTATCAGTATCTCAACAAGCACACGGTTAAGAACAACTATCCTCTTCCTTTGATCTCACAGCTTGTAGACAAGCTCAAAGGTTCAAAATGGTTTATCAAGACAGATCTTCACTGGGGATATAACAATATCCGCATCAAAGAAGGTGACAAATGGAAAGCTGCCTTTGTCTGCCACCAAGGTTCTTTCAAACCCACAGTTATGTTCTTTGGTCTTTGCAATTTCCCTGCCACATTTCAAACCATGATGAACGAGATCCTTGCTAACATGGATGATGTTGTCATCATCTACATTGATGATATCATGATTCCTACAAAATCTCCCAATCTCAAAGATCATGACAGAATAGTCAAAGAAGTCCTCTGTTGTCTTGAAGAACATGATCTATTTGCAAAACCAGAAAAGTGCACCTTCTGTGTTCAAGAAGTAGAATTCCTTGGCATGATTGTTTCTTGTGATGGGATCAAGATGGATAATTCGAAGGTCAAAGCCATCCAAAATTGGCCTGCTCCCACAAATGTTAAAGGTGTCAGATCATTTCTTGGTCTCGCAAATTTCTACTGAAGATTCATCAAGGACTATGCTCAGATTGCTTGTCCCTTGACAGATCTTACTCGAAAGGACATCCCTTTCACATGGTCTAAAAGACAACAGAACACCTTCGCTGACTTAAAGAATCATTTCACCACTGCCCCTATCCTTGCTTACCCTGACATTGATCATCGCTTCCACCTCAAAATGGACACTTCTGACTTTGCCACTGGTGCAGTGTTATCTATAGAACAAGATGACAAATGGCATCCTGTTGCCTTTTCATCTCATTCTATGACTCTGGAAGAACACAATTACCCTGTTGCTGACAAAGAATTGCTCTCTGTCATCCAAAGTCTAGAACAATGGTGTCATTACCTAGAAGGTACTCACCATGAATTTGAAATTTGGAATGATCATGCAAACCTTCAATGGTTTATGAAACGACAAGACCTAAACTGTCATCAAGCCTGATGGGCACAATACTTGACTTGTTTCAATTTCAAATGGATTCATAAACCTGGTACTTCTATGGGTAAAGCTGATGCCTTATCCCATCATGAAGATCATGCAGTTGGCATGGAAACTGATAACAAACAAGTTCTCGTAATTCCACCCTCGCAGATCACCACCCTTGAAAAAGTTCTTCTTTCTACTGACTCTGACATCTTACATGATAAGATTCATCTTGCCATGTCCAAACTAATGGAATCAGATGTCTCATGTCTCAAAGAACAACATGGCACTGAATCTGCTGATGATCTTCTACTTCATGATTCTTCTGGAAAGAACTATGTTCCCGATGATCAAGACCTCAGAATGGAACTCTTACGACTCCATCATGACACACTCATCGCTGGTCATCCTGGTTTTGATAAAACCTTAGATCTTCTCCAACAATCTTACATGTTGCCTGGCATGTTCACATTTACCAAAGATTACGTTTCCCGTTGTGATCATTGTCAACACTTCAAAGGATCTAATCAAGCTCCTTCTGGAAAGCTTCTTCCACTTCCTATTCCCAAAGCTCCATGGACAGAAATCTCTGTGGATTTTACCACAGATCTTCCACTTTCCAATGGCTTTGATTCTATTCTTGTTGTCGTTGATCGCTTCTCCAAAGAAGTTGAGTTCATCCCTTGCAACAAAACAGTTACCACAATGGATACTGCTTGTCTTTTCTTATCCAATGTCTGGAAAATACATGGGTTACCTCAGAGTATCATCTCTGATAGAGGCCCTCAATTTGCTTTGCAAGTAATGCAAGAGTTGTGCAAACAACTTGGTATTCATTCCAAGATGTTGACCACATTTCATCCACAAACAAATGGACAAACCAAATGCATGAATTGAGATCTTCAACAATATCTTCGTCTCTTCACATCAGAACAACAGACTAAATGGGTTGATTGGTTACCTATTGCACAATTCTCCTATAACACCAAGAGACAAGCTTCCACTCAAAAATCTCCTTTTAAAATCACACTGTCTTACACACCTTGCATGGGTTTTGAACCTTGTAGTTCTAAAGCACCCTCTGCCAATCAATTCACGCTTGATATGCAGAAAACCCTTGCTCAAACTAAAGAATCTCTTGCTAAAGCTCAGGCTCATATGAAAGCTCAAGCAGATAAACATTGCTCTGCTTCTCCAGATTATTCTGTTGGAAATAAAGTTTGGCTTTCTACAAATAACCTTCACTTAACTCGAGCTTCTCATAAGTTATCAGAAAGATGGCTTGGACTGTATAAAATCACTCAGCTTGTTGGGGAAAATGCAGTTAAACTCTGTCTCCCACACTCTATGCACATTTATCCTGTTGTTAACATTTCCAGAATCTGTCCTTACAAGGAACATCTTGACAGTCAACCTAGCTTCTGTCCTAGACCTGTGAATATTACTGAAGATTGAGATGTTGAATATGAAGTCAACTACATAGTTGACTCTCATTCCAAATGATGTCACCTTGAATACCTCATGCATTGAAAAGGCTATACTGATGAAGACCAAACATGGGAACTTCTTAGTAATCTTACTGGTTCTTCCCTTGCCATTAAAGACTTTTATCGCCTTCATCCTTCCGCTCCATGCTGTATTTGTCTTGCACAAGCAGATTTTCTTGCCTCTTTCACTGACTTTGGTCAACCGATTGTCAAGACACCTCCTCATAAACAACCCTTTCATCGCCTGGAAGTCAATCTCTAGGAGGGGGGTAATGTTACAATCACTACCCAAAAGCCTCTATTTTTCCTACATTTCTAACACTAAGACTACACTCACAAGACATGTCACTTGACTTGTTGCTCCACACTCTTTTTTGTGTCACATGGCTTATCACATGATGCATCACATGACCTATGTCCAGACCCTCATCACATGATTCAGTCTAGACCATGACATCATTATGATGTCATACCTCATGGTACACCTCATGCTATTAATCTCTGTGCTGTATATGGCTATGCTACTGCCTTTGCCTCATGCATCACCTCATGACTCACCTCATGTCTCCTCATGCCCTATGCCCTTGCTTCTTATGCTGCATGCCTTTCATCTCCATCTGTCACATGCTGTATTCTTACTCATAGTTGCTTATGTTACAAACACACTCCTACGAGCCCCTATCGTAACCTTCGTGGACATCTTATCCCAACATCTATCTAATCTTTTGGACTTAGACATTTTCTTCGACGACTATCACGTGACTGGTCACGTGACCTGGTCTAGGCCTATGATGTCATTATGACATCATGCCTCACTCTTTTAATCCCCGTTCCTTCTCTTCCATTACGCATAGCCACGGACAGCCTCATTAATCTCCGCTGTAGTCTAGAACGATCTAGCCTGTACGTGCACGGACCATAGCCACAACATGTGCAAATACCATTGTAGTATATAATCTTGAATACCAACGCCCCAAGAACTCTAGTCAAGTTCTTGTGGGAATTCCCCTTGATCCACTTGTCCCATTTTTCCACAAGTTCAACTGTCGGTGGCCCTAGTCCAGTACTGGATTAAGCGGTTGCTTACAGCTTACATGCGCTTCCATCGGACTCTTACTATATGTAGTAGTTGTACTCACACACACTGCTTGGTCCATGCGCTGTCCTGTAGAGTATATAAAGGGGGATACCTGCACCTTACAGCTGCAGTCTTGTCCTCTTGGAGAGCCCACCAGAGCACCTTCTCAACTCCTTGACTCAATACTACTGTCTTAGACAGCTAGAGCTAGTCCGGTTAGCTTTGGTTGTTTCAGTACATAGATACAAACAATACCATTACATATATAAGATGATCAGTTTAGTGATCATCTAATCTAATGAGTTATCTCTCTATTCGTTCTTCCTGAGTCTCTCAGAGATCCAACATCTATCCCTTGATCTTACCAGTTCTGTTCATCAACCAGGTGAGTATTCCCACCTGAGGTTTATTCCTTTGTCCCTTTGCATTCGGGTTATCTCCTGAAAAGAATGTACATATCAAAATTAGTATATAAAATTGAAACCTGTGTGAAGAAAGGAGCAGAATTGAGGGAGATTTTGTGCTTGTTGTGTGCAACAATGAGCAGACACCTCTGAACACCATGGGAGACA
Organism: Boletellus pseudochrysenteroides; assembly: GCA_038090975.1. NCBI lineage: Eukaryota > Fungi > Basidiomycota > Agaricomycetes > Boletales > Boletaceae > Boletellus > Boletellus pseudochrysenteroides. The sequence goes on from JBBPNQ010000359.1 coordinate 13,343, forward strand.
ACAGGGAGGTGTTACTGAGCACATAGTGATCCCTTTTGGTCATAATATGTCACCACTTGGTGGTAGATGACATCTACTGCTAGTTACATAAGCATATTTTTCCCCCCCGCCAAGGCAAGTCGAACGCGGCAGAACGCGCTGCAGCGCTGCAGGTTACGCAAACGCTTCTAGTTAGCATAATTGACACCGTAGGGGGTCAATACTAATAAACAACGTTATTGGTGGCACACAGGTGGGTCGGGCGCAATGTAACCACCAAGGTATGCTTTCACGGGATACTCTGATCTTGGAAATTGATTTGGTATTTTTTTTTCTCTTTTCAAGCTTCCGATGTGCTATTTACCACGCGATTTGTGACGTTCTCCAAGGGGGTGGCCGCATCACGGAGGTAACCAGGTGTTTTCGACAAATGCTGGTCGGTGCAAGTATCCACAACAAGCGAGTGTAGAGACAACTCGTGACCTTGGCGTTTTGTTTCTCAGACGGTCCGGGCGCTTTGGCTACCTTAGTGACCTCACCAAGGATGCCCTACAATGCACATCGGCCTATCATTTCGACTGTGTCAGAAACGCCAGTCTGAGGGCTTCGAGCATTTCCCGGGTAGCAATTTCGAACGTCCTATTATGGTCGCTTTCCTTCGTGCTTTGCTGTATCTACGCTTCGAAGCGTTGTGACTGAACTGGACAAGATGTTCGACTTGCTGGAGGGAACCGCCCAAACCGCGCCCAACCACAATCCGCCCAAACCCCCCTTCCCTGGCTCTCTCAACGTCTTATGTGTCATGCGCTTTCAACAACAAAACGAGTTACCCGACCTCGACAGGTCAATCGACGCTCCGAGTGGGTAGTACCATGGATTGTCGAGGGTCAGTTGGGCCAGGTTGGGATAGTGATGGGTCTGGGTGCTTGTTTCACGCGCGCTTTCGCGAGGTGGGCGATCCGGATAGGACGATTAGTGTGATAGAGGATGCGTTGGCGTCAAGCGGCGCGACTGCAAGTCTTGGGGTTTCGTGGGCGATGTGACCCGAACATGGACTGCATACCCAAGTGCAGGCACTGGATCGGTTCCCGGGAACGGAGACGTGAGGTGGATCGCCAGTACGCATTTGGATCGTTCTGAAACATCGTTGTGCCAGCGCGGACACGTATGCTTGATGCACTAGTCTCGGGCGGCGTCGGCACTACCCAGTTGGATTGTGCCTGAGGCCGGGCATTCCGTCACTGCGCAGTTCGGGCGCACATAATTATATGCGTTACCTGGCCTCACTTCGCCCAAGCAAGTGCAGCGCGTATCCTGTAGACGTCCATCACGTTCTAACCTGGCCACCTTGGTTCTCAAAACAGTCTGATGGCTAACAGCATCCGTCTCTCTTTCAGTGGTAAACACGTTCGATCCCAAGTGAGCATGTTGTGATACTGTAATAGTCAACTCGGACGCTGATCGATGGATGGATCTCTCAGCAGGGCCACCACCCGTGACTGGTTTGATCCTGAAGGTATTGGACGCTGTCATTGCAAAACTACCTGCAAAGTACATGATCTCATGCACACATGCCCATATCCCTCTTCGCGACAAGATGATGGATGGATCGCCATCGCTGAAATGTCGCCGCGACCAGTTTCCAGAACGGTGCAAGACCAAAAGCTGCACAGGCGCTCCCACCAATTCTCCCCTAAACCCAGACACAGGCCTGATGCCAGCTGTTAGCTAATACTACGGCCGGCGGTCCAATCCTTTTTTCCAGTTTCAAGGCACACAAGGACCAAAAGGTGCACGGACAGCCAGATAGTGACAGGTACAATCCAAGCAGGCTTCTGTGCCCCAGAGGCGACGTAGCCGCTCGTCATGATAATGACCATCGTGTCAGCAACACAAAGTCCCCGCGTGGGTCGCGCCCAGGCCGTTGGACTGCCACCATCACGCATCACCCCCGTGTTCGTCAACACGCAACATGGTTACCGTATCATAATCCGCCGCCAAATCGAGAGATACGGTGCCCCCAGGTACAACGTAAGTGTGGATCTTTCTCTCTTTATTTTCCCTGTTTGAGAAAGACCCTGAGTCGGATTTGGATGTCGATCTCCGCCCACCCCCCACCGCAAGTACAAGCCAAGCCCGAGGTTCGTCATGATAGTTCCGCATACCGTCCATCGCCGGCGGCTTCGAGACATAGTCTTGCGACTTCGGTCGGAACGCCGGTTGCTCCCTCCCTCCCTATCCAGGCGCCTCGACGTCGCTATTGCCATCACCATTGCAAATCCCATCTCCCTTCCGCACGCCGCCCACCCCCTGCGGGCTTGATGCACCATATTCCTGCCTCCGGTGGAACGTTGTTGCTCCCGTTTTTCTGCGCATCCATCAAATCTATCATCTGTCCAGGAGTTTTTCGGTCTACTGCCCCCACGATCAAGATTTGCGTTGCTTCCGCATCTGCGCAGTCATCACTTCGTTACCCGAACCATGGGCTGCAGGATCATTGGTTATAATTTTTCATCCGTGCTCCCCAGTGTGGAACCACAATCAATACGTCACAAGAACATCCTATAGCCGACTAAATTATGTCGTAGCCGCTCAAAGTCATGGACAGAACTGGGTGGCAGAAATGGGACAATCAATGCTGCAGTGTGTGTCTACGTCTTTTGCCTAGATGCCATTTGTTCCTCTCCAAGAGTCCATGCAGTTATGTATGTATCCGGTATTGGAGCAAAATCTGGGACCCTCCTTCATCACACTGATTGCTTCAGAGAATTGCACAGCTTTTCCACTACATACTGAATTCTTTACCCCATGCTCAAGCAAATCACAGACCCAATGTGCTTATGATGCCATGATAAATTATTTGATCTATCCTGGGGTGACTGGAGCTACTATAAGAATCATACATCTCCGACTTCTCCGACACGCTCGGCAAGATGGCCGTAGTACACGGCTTGCTTAGTAAACAGTCGCTCTCAACCCTACTATAGCTACAGCACTTGCAGGTGGCCGTGTCTTGCACTGTCATTGTGCTTTCATTTCGTCCATCGGGGCCGCTTCTCCATTGCATCTAGTTCATACCAAACATATTCTATGGCTCCGACTCCTCCGCGCGCATTGTCGTACTGATTCTTCATCTCGATGCGGTGTTCGGGTTATCGACTGGTAGTCTAATCATCTGGACAGTTTTGATCATGATGGCTCAGGTACGTCCCCCCGACTTGCGTTCGTACCGTCCGGCACACTGACGTGTATCCTCGTCTTGAAGTCCGAATCGGCGCCGCTCGCTGCACTGTCGGTCCCCCATCGATTCCTAGCCTGGTGACCAGACCTTCCTATAAGAGTCTACCGACGGTTTGCCTCTCAACGCGGCAACCTCATAGTAGCGGGCTGGTCACCAGACTAATCAATTCCCTGCTTCATGTCTGTCCTCTCCATCGTGCTGCACGACGGCGCTCGACTTTGCCTGTACGCCCCTCTGGCTTGTGACACGACACGACGCGCCCGTCCCATCACCGTACCCATTCTTTTTCTCTACGTGATGCGCGCACTCCAACATCGGGCTGTTGGACGCTACCCTCACGCGTGTCCGTGTCGTGTGTCGCGGTCACGCAGTGGAAAGGCTGTCGACGTTCGTCCTGGGAGGGGGGGGTTCGCATCTGTGTCCGTCGGCCGTGTTGCATGCGCAGATCGTGTTCGCCGCTGCGTCCGCGCCCACGGTTATGACCGTTTATCGACGCGTCTGGCCATGGGCGGGTGGTGTCGTATCCCCGTGCAGAGCCCCCTCCCCCCCCCCTTACACTGGGGTGAGGCACCTTTTGGCTGCCTGGCGCTCCGTAGGTGTCGGAACGCGTTTACGCGATCGTCCTCCCACGTGGTGCCCACTACTTCCCCTCGAGTCGGCGTTTGCGCGCGAATGCGATGTGGGCGCTGGAATGACATATGATGCTCCCCGACGTGCTCTGTACGTGTCTTGTCTTGCGGCATAGGATATAGGAAACGATCTGCGTCGACGTGCTCAGCCTTGACTGGAGGGGTTTCCCTTGTCAAACTGAGCCCCGCTCCACGGGGTCATGTACCCAGCATGGCGCATGCACGATCGTCGCCCATCCAACGAGTTTCGGCTCATTCAACAGTAAATGGCACACACGCTACGTGCCTTTGATCCAATGCAGCATGATACCCATACGACACTTGATCGGCCCAAACGACTCGGATCATGATCGGCCCGCAGCGCTCAGCAGCAACAACAACCATGGCATCACGGACGCTCCCGCACGGTAACCTAACACGCCCGTCTAGGACACCGACCTGCCCGGGTTGCAAAACTGGAAACGTGGCTACACGACGCCGGTCATACTGGCCTGCCCCCCCCCGCTGATCGATCAAGGAGCCGGGATATGCCGACGTGTGTCACTTGCGGGTCGTCCACCCGCCACGCGCCCTCCCATCGAAGACGATGACATCGCATCGCTACGCCATCCCAAATGACACATGACATGTACGCCTGATCCGTCCTTGGACGTCGGACGACGACACGCCAAGCTACCATCGCCCTTGGTGCGTCGTTTGGGGCACAATCGCGAAACGGAGCAGGTCCCGTCCTATAATTAAAAAAAAAAAAGTCTGGGACATTATGCCTTGGTATGAATCCGCACAGGTTCCTTAGCCTGCGCCCATAAACGTCTACGGGTGGCCCAGGGGTGTCGCCTTCCCTCTCCTTCGCTGTAGAAGACGAGATCTGGTCCCTCAACGAGAATGCCGTGTGATGCCACCGTGAAAGCGACCCAGATCCCCCTTAATGCAATCCAGGCACGCTGATCGTCACTGCACACGCCACACACATTTTGCGACTGCGGAGAGTCTAAATAAATAAACAAAAAAAGGGTCCAGGCAGCGTGAGTAAGCCATCGTATCTGTATCCAGGGGTGGGCGATGGCGCTGTCGGGTTCGAGAATGGAGCGTCGTGCGCGGGCCAGACAGAGCAAAAAGTACGAAGTGCAGTGCGCCATCAGCCTTCCTAGTAGGGCTGTGAAGAACGCGTGACGTCCAAGTGGCGTCTCGCATGGTCTGATTGTATTCTGAAACCATACACAGCGGGGTCGTACTAGATAGGCGTGATGTATAATGAGGCACGGGAAATGCCGCGAATGGGTTGATGGTGGGAGATCTTTGTCATGCACGTCTGTCACGCGTCCACGTCCGTGTCCGTGTCGATGATGGCGCGTGTCTTGGTCCGGCCTGAAAGTGACCGACGACGATGCGCAGGCGCTGGCGATAGCGTTTTGAGACGCGGGATGTGACACAGGAACAGGGACGCGCGTTACCTGGTGTGTCCCTCCGACGCGCTCGGGGGTGGAGCACAGGGGGCGCGAGCAGCTGATCCTCGTGTACAGACGCGAGACGGGAGAAGCGCGTTTTAGCAGCGGCGACCGAACGGCGCCTGTCCACGGCTGTATGGCGTGATGAGGTGGCGTGCCCGAAAGGGGGAGACGTGCTTACCGGGTGTGTGCGCGGGTCCGTATATGCGCTCGAGGCGCTGTTGCGCACGTGCGACGACGCTGACGCATCACGCTGAGAATGACGCGGGGTGTGGGGGAGGAAGGGGGGGTGGCACGTACGTGGGGTGGACGACGCCGCTGACGGCGAGGAGGCTGAGGACGTCCTCCCAGTTCATGGGCCAGAGCCGGTTCTGCATGCTCCCGGGCGCCGAGGGCCTCTGGTCCGCCATGAGGCTGAGGATGCGGGCGAGGACGGCGCCGGTGTGTCGGACGAGGAGGTGCGCCGCGGTGGGTGGCATGCCATCGAGATCCGCGTCGGTGTCACCGTCGTTGGCGTCGTGGCAGACGGTCTCGCCGAGCAGCTGGATCTCGTCGGCGAGGGGCCACTCGGGGACGGGGCAG
>JBBPNQ010000360.1:0-19190 GCA_038090975.1 Boletellus pseudochrysenteroides
ATCGGGGTCGCACCCGTCATCATGCACGAGCCAGGGGCTCGTCATGCACATGTGTCATTCTCCCAGGCTTGGGCTGAGGCTCGCTGTCCCGGCTCTCTCCGCATCTCCGACTCTCCCGGCTCTCTGCCCCTGCTCCGCCCTGCTCCTAGCACCCGCCACACCAGCGAAGCGGAGCGCTGCAAACACTTAGTCTGGCGAGAAGTGACTCGGAGCGAGCACGGATAGATTTGACGAGAGCCTCAGCGAGAAAGTTTACTTCGAAGGCCAAGCATCCACCAAGCTACTTGAATTTAATTCTTGTCGGCCCGTGCAGCCCGTGCAAAGTTAGGTTTTAAACTCCAGTTACTAAGGATCTAATCGGCCTACTAAGTCCTACAACTACAACCGACTGCCTAATTTCCGCCTAAGATAAGTGCCATGTCATAAATATCACATCTAAGGCAATTGGTGTCCTTGCCTACCAGAACGCCCTCTACAGAAGTCGACAGAGTAGCAGACAGCTAACACAGTAGTAATTTTCTCATGACCCCACATCTGGCCATGAATCTTTCTAGGCCCCACCAAAAGGCTTTTTTTTTTCACTGGAAAAGTAAGTCACCCGATGTTGGCCATACGGTTTAATAAACCTATCCAGCAAAAGTAAGCAAATAAATCGCCACGAGTAAATAATGACGTTACCTCGAGCACATAACGTTCTTCTTCCTTCAAGGACTCGACAAACTCGCCCGCCGACTCCCTAGTCATGTCTTCGTTTTTCACCAGCGCACCCACCAAGGCCTCGTAAACATCCGGAACGGGCCAAGTGGGCCCGCACAGATAGAAAACACCAGTCTTATGTTTCAGTTCATGCGCCAGTAATTTAGCATCCTCCAGCATCTTATGTTGTATATAGACCTTCTTGGGGCCATCACGGGAGAACGCCAGACCGGCCTTCGTGATGGTCTCGTCGAGGATATAGGCCTCTATTTCCTCACCATAAAGGAATTCTTGGTGCTGATGACGAGAACCGAAATAGTAATATGTTGGGCCGACTTTGATGCCCTGCCGGGAGAGCCATGCACGGTGTTGGAGGAAAGCACGGAAAGGCGCAGCACCAGTACCGAGACCAGCCATGATAATGGGTTGGTTGTTGTCTGGAGGCAACTGTCGCGTACGTTAGCGGTGGCAAACTGGGAAAGCTAAGTGTTCTCACTTTCATGACACTAGGTTTGATGGAGACCGTCACTTTTTGCCCAATCTCAAGGCCGGCAAGATATCGAGTACATTGTCCATAACGACGGTTTCCTGGCCATTTGTTCAGTGCTTTTCAATGACAAAGCGCAAAATTATTCACCATTCGGGGCCGTCCACTCAACCGTGACCACCAACAGGTCGACACGATTGCCTACGACACTCTGCGCACTCGCAATACTGTAGTGCCTAGGTTTAATGTCGCCAATTATTTCACAAAGTTTTTCGATGCCCGGCTTTGCACTGCGATACCGCTCAAGAACCTGCGCAAAAGTGACCGTGTCCTTTTCGCTAAGCTTCTTGAACGTCGACGAGCCTTCTGGAGAGCCTATGAATTGCAAAGCAAGTTTTTCCACGGGTATAGTGGCATACTGCGCGAGGTCGGTATAGAATGACTTGGGTGGTTCTCCAAAAAGATCGATCTGTTGTTGAAGAGCCTGAAAGATGGTACGACTGTGCATCTTCTCCCCGCCATGGGCAGGAATAGTAATCACCCGATCGGGATCAACGCCATACCATTCGCAGAAGTCCAACACTTCCTTTGCATCATTCCAGCCATGTATCCCAAGCGCTTCTCCAATGGCATACTTGAGACCTGTGCCTTCGGTGTCGAACTCGAGGTGGAACACGTTACGGTCGTAATCGAGAGGGGTGAGGCGGCGATTGACAGCGCACGTCACCAGATATGTGCGATCCGAAAGTTCAGGGTGAAGGGAAGGGATTTGCGGGAAGTCTTCGGCTACCGGTGGCAAGGGAAGCAGAGGAGTGAAAACCGAGGGGAACAAAAGGTGCTTAGCGGCCTCATGCCAAGAGGTAACCTTTGAGCCATTGTAGACTGTTTGCCCGGATCCGGTATCAACTGCGATCGTATTGAACTCGAAGCGTCTGAGAGTGGATAAGGTACTGGCTGTATCCAATCGGAGCTCACGATCCACCGGCAACTCGACTTGAAGGAGCGATTGCCAGGCACGATCATTGATTTTGGAGAAAACGTGTTCGCGTAAGTCGTCAGGAATTAGCCCCAGAGCTAATTTGCGAAGAACGGCTTGGCTGGACGTCTTCCCAAGGTACAACCTCAAGAATGCAAGATAAATTACCAAGCCTTCGGCAGTCTCCCTGGTCGCGGTATCTTGGCATAGCTCTGATGCTATCATCTTTGCATCAATAGTGTATAGCCTTATCTTTCGTTGCAAAACCAATGCCAGTACTTGCGCGGGGATGGCTCCCAGCAACTCAGCGCTCGACCAAGATGTGTTGATGAGGACGGCCGACCCCGGTTTGGCGCAGTCCAGGATAGAATGAGACTCGAGCAGATGAGACTCGATGATACACGTGAAATCCGTCAAGCCGTTGCCGTTCAATGGTACTTGTAGAGAGATGGGCAGGAAATTGTCATCACCCTTCTTTGGGTAGAGGACGGTGCGATCTACGGTAATTCCACCCGCTTTGCTGAAAACATCATGATCGGTGAGTCGACGGATGGAAATTCCACGGGAGAGCGTATCGGCGATGAGCTGACGGAAGAAAGTGAGGTGGTTCGATGGGGTACTGAAGAACGCAAGTTTCGTCCCGGTATCTTCCAAACTTAGATCGGCAGAAGAGTGATCGAAAAACGAGGCCAAGTGGGAGTTAAATTGAGTCGGGTCAGAAATGAATTCCTTCCCCTTGTCTGGAGTAACTCGTTGAGCGCGGATTATCGGGCCGGAACGAGTGGGATCGTATAGAGACGCAAATACGTCGGCGAAAAGGGGGCCTCGAGTGGTTTCGTGAGGGACGTCGTCAAAGACATAGATTTCTTGCGCAGTGGAAGGGATAAGTTCCTGGAGCTCATCGGCGCCCCATGGACGGAAGACTCTCACGATCACGACTGCCACCCCAACGGTTCTGGATGCCAAAGCTTTGGCAATGAGAGCGAGCTGCCCGTTCAAAAGAACAAAGACAGTACGTGCACCGCGGTCGCCGACAAATTCAAAAGGCGCATAGCCAGTCATGCGGAGAGCGTCGGATATGGGCAAACCAGAAACATCTTTTGCATGGTTCAAAACAAAATTGTGACCGACTTCGCGAGCGGCGCTGTGGTGATCAAAGATGTGGACTACATGCCAGTTGTGGAGCTTGTATGCAAGCAGAGCGAGGTCGACTGACTCTTGCGGGGTTGCTGAGAGTATGACCGCGAGGGAGTCAGGAAAGATGCTGAACGAGGTGGAAAGCGAGGCAAGGGTGGGGGAAAGTGTGAATGCGTCACCCACGGGAGTGACCGCAGGAACCTGGACGATCAACCTGCTGCGAGAGGAAGGGGGGGGCAAATGGGCTAGTGAGGCTGCCATCGCAGCCAGGCCAACCGGAGTGGTGTAGGCGGTGAGGACGGAGCCATAGATAGCATCCTGGCTGGTGCCTTCGGACAAGCGGCCGACGAGGCCGAGGCCAGCGCCAGCCCTGGTCTGGAGAGGGATTACAGGGGCAGCGTGCTCAAGAGAGGCGGCCCAAGACCTTGTGAGCGATCCGAAGCCAATTTGCTCGGCGACGTCGTAGACATAGACAGCAGAGCTTGCTGCAGTGCAGGAAGCGAGGAACTCGATGAGATCTGAGGCGGAGCCGGCGTGGGAGGGCGCGCCGGGGAGGAAGAGGGGGGACCTGAGGTCGTCGGAGGGGTCGACGAGGGTGGGAGAGGGGGAGATGGACGGAGAGGCCAACATTGTGTGGGGGCGGGCGTTGCAGGGACTGGCGCCATTTTGAATGCGTTGGTCAGACGTGTGGGACTCGATTGTGCCATGTCGTGCAATCCCGGATCACGTGTCAAAGGATCGGCCGATTAGAAATCACTACGCTACAGTCATGTAGTTGTTACTACTCCCGCACGGTGTGGAACAGCCTGTCGCCCTGCATCGACGGCGTCAGTGACGACCGGACCAGTTCTGCGCACCACTCACAGTGTCCCCGAGCCCGGGCGAGATCAGTCCATCGGCAGTCAGCTTCGGGTCCACAGCAGCAACCCAGATCTGGTCGGAACACCTCAGTTGACTGAATTCGAGAACGGCCGAATTGGACTGTCACCTCGAGATCTGGGTAGCTGGCCTCAATGTTTGCAAGGCCGGGCTCGGACCCGAGCACGACCAGTAGCTTTACTCTGCTCACTGTCTCGTGTGACTTCTGGTGCCGCTGCTGGCAGAACGGATGCCACTCACAAGGAATTCCCCAGTCAAGCAGCATGGTCAAGGCAGCACATGCCGTCCCACCCGTAGCAACGAGCGGGTCCAGCAGAAAAACTGCATCAACTGGCGGAACAGATGGCAGCTTGGAATAATCTACCCGTCCAGCCTCAGCATCGGCGCTGCTCCGTAGCATCGCGACACGCACATTCAACTGGCTGCAAGCTAACTTTCTCCCGAAATATGCCAAGGTGGTAGACTGGTGCTGCGCTGCGCATCCATGAGTGAATTGCCAGGATGGAGATGACGTGGGGTTTGCATACGGGAAAAGCTTCAATAGTGCATCCGTCATACCCAGGCCAGCCCTCAGAATCGGTGCCAGGCCGATTCGCGGTTTGATGGCGGTCCCCGTGAACGGTCCAACGGGCGTGTGCTATCGAGCCCCGTCAGCACAACGCACAGCAGGGACGACACGGCGATCACCCCCTCGAACGGTTCCTCTTCAAGATCTTTCGAGGCCTCCACGCCTAAAACAAAGCTGATGTCCTGGATGCCCTGCGCACCTCTCAGCTGGGTGTGTGTCGTCTGCCGTGGCACGACCTACCTCACGGAAATCCTTGGGATTGGTCGTCGCCAACCGTAGTTGCGACAACCGCGCATTGACGATCGGGTGTGATAAAACGTGCCGTCTTCCTTGCATCACGATAAGGACGAGACGCGTCGGGTCACTCCAGGCAGTACAACGTGCTCTCCCATTCTGGGTCATGTCAAAAACTCATCGTCGTTTGTACTCGCACGACCTCAAAATGCGTCCACTAGACACACGTGTTGACCACTCCTGCTCTGAAATCACCGCTCTCGCTACCTTTTTGAATCGAAACAGCGTAAAGTGACTGTTGCGATCGTCCTGTGAATGGCGTCATTCATTGGCAACCGACGGTATGAGCAACGATTACCTTGTTCTGAAGCTTAAAGCCGATGGAACTGATCAACGAGGTGAACTTGTCCACACTCGCAAAGCGGCTCGCGACCTCGGCGATCATCAGCTCACCTCTATCCACTCAATAAGTGTTCCAATTGAACAGGATCATCATACGATGCGCACCCTGGTCGGAGGATTCTCCAAGCCTCACTTATGCACTTCGGCCAGTTGGTACTCATGAGACTGAGTGCACAAACCACGACATCAACGACCTGACCCTCGCCCTGGACGGACTCTGGGGACTGTGGTTCAGATCCTGGTAGCGGCACGCGAGAACAGATGTCCGCCTCGATTACATAGGCCCCATCAGATACCAGATCAAATGAGAGGACGACAAAGTTCTTCGGAAGGAGCGCCCGGGCAAGTGCAGCCTCCCCACACCCCAAGTCTGCGATCACTGTCTTGGTAGGATATGACGATAATTCCGAGATGTAGTACGAGACTGGATTTGATGGCCAAGATTGCACTTGACGTCTGAAGCCAACATGGTACTACACCTGAGTGAGCTCGCGCCAAGGTCATGATCGTTCACACTAACGTCTTCAAACATCTTTGGGTCTTCCTTCATCATCTTAACTGCTTCAGCACTGCTTGACTTGTACAAGGTCTCGTTTAGCAGCCTGGGTCATCGGACAGGTCAACCCTGCGGGTCTCCACGGAGGCAAGGACATACCTGAAACGAGCCCCATCCAAACTCTTCCTTAAACTTCGTTGGAGTGAGGTTAGACCGGCCGTGTCCTGAACAGCAGTAGAATGTTCAGATATGTCCGTGGACTGAGGTACGTGCTTCGCGTTTTTCTTCTTTGCATTCTTCTTTGGCAAAGCGGTTTTGTTGGAGGTGGCGGGTGGGTCAACCACAGGAATGGGGGCTGGTGTCTCGTTCTGTGGCTTTCCCGAGGGATGCAGGGACTTTTTACGCTGATCACGATGAGAAGGCTTGTTAAGCTTCGTCTTTCTCTTTTTCTTCGATGATCCACCACCTGCGTCATCACTGGGGGCTACGCCGTCACCGAGAGAATCTGTCAGTTTGTCGAGGTTGGCCTGGACAGCGCGGAGTAGCTCCTGCTCTTCCGAGATGGCAGCGCGCTTGCGCTTCTTCGACGGGCGCCGGGTGGAGACTGGGGCGGATGGCACGGACCAGCCGGGAACGTCGAACAAGGCTGGCATTGGCGGTTTGGTCCAAGCCGCGACTAGCTGTACTTGATCTCACTCCACAAACTCAAACATTCATGTCACCGGCGTCGACCACCCCCGTTCCTGTCGAACACCCACGAAGAAGGGAAGATCATCTTTTCTCCACGATAGGACACCAATGCGGACGTCGCGTTTTTACAGCTTGTATCAACGCTCTCACACGCCGCACGATGCTCCTGTCAGCGCATCATGCATCGTGTCGCACAGGTATAAAGAGGCCTTTGCCCCGGCCTTACACGCCTGTTGCGGTCTTCCTTTTAACTTCCAGGTCATAGTTTGCCCGCTCTCCATTCAAACCAATGAACGGAACAGGGAGCAAGGAGATTATGTCTCCCTTAGTGGGTCCAGGACAGAAGAAACACAAAATGGGCAAGTCCCAAGTGTCGCACACGTCTCACCCCCGTCCTGTATTGGATCCTCACCAACACGCGTCTAATTCGCACCTTTCTCAGGTATTCGCACATCGACACGATCAGCCACGCATCTCTGACTTAATCACAGAACGGGAACACCTCTTCTTCGAGGTCTCCGAGTCTCAGCCACGGCGGGAATACAGGGCCTAGATCTATCAAACCTTTATTTCCTTCCTCGGCCGAGGTAATTCTCTTCATTTTCGCCTTTTTATATCACTGAGTTGATCCAGCCGCCGATTTCTGCCTCTACTTTGAATTCGACGACCCCAGAAATGGCTATTCCAAAGCGTATTGCACAGTATCCTACCTTATCCGTGCGTCTCCTCGCTGTCGACCACGATTCGGCTGGCTGACAGGCTATTTGGACAATGTGTTCCCCCCGCCACATTCATTCCAGAACTCAGAGAATCATGTGAATGGCGTGTCGTCTTCGCCCTTAGACTTGGGATCTGCCTATGTGCGTATCGGGAACGTTCACGTCGAGTGTATCTTTTTAACACGCACGTTGCAGGAAGAGCTCGCACTTCTTCATGACAGCGCAAATGATATCAAGGGCCGAAGTAGAGACCATGAGCTTCGAACAGCTCCCATAGTTACCCGTGACGCCTACGTTGCGGCAGGATACCGCGATAACATGACGCAATATGGTGTCCTTGGCCGCGCGTTGCATATATTGTACGTCGGTATGGTGATTTCGATTCTTGTCTAATACATCATATTTTATGTAGCAATCGATCTCAGGCATACTCACCCGCAGACCCGCGTCTATATATCAATACAGTGAGGTCAATGTCTATTTCATCTTCGAAAAACTCAACTTCTCTCTTGGATCACAGAATGCCCCGTTCTCCGCGGTCGTCTGTGGAGTTCAAGGGTCTGGAAAATCTCATACCGTTTCTATTCTGTTGGAGAGCATGTTTATCCCTAACATGCGTCCTCTTGGCTTCTTGCAGAAGCCTCTCTCGGGCCTTGTTCTTCACTTTGGCGAAGGGGGCCCCAGTGCCAGGCCGTGCGAGGCTGCCTGGGTGGCCTTGTCTGACCTACCCGCAGTACACACTCCTAGAGTTAAAGTCTATGTGTCGCGGTCTTCGCTCAAGACGATGACGGCTGTCTATGCCCCTCTTGGGGAGCACGTAACGGTTGAACCGCTTCTCCTCAAAAAGGACGAGCTGGACGCGCAGGCGTTCCTGTCGATGATGGCGATTGGTTCATCTGAGTCTGCTCCGCTTTACATTCAAGGTATCCTCGTAAGTAAAGACTTTTTTTTTGTTCCGCTTTCCGGCAGGACTGATGCACCCCAGTCGATTCTACGGGATCTTGGGGAAGACTTTTCCTACGATGAATTTATGAAACGATTGGAGGGAAAGAAAGAGTCATTCAATCCGGCTCAACTGACTGGCTTAGAACAACGCATGGCCCTGCTAACGTCTTTTTTGGACACCCGTCGTCGTTCCACTCCCCAAGCCGACCGATTTGGAGCTGGACAATTAACCATCGTTGACCTTTCTGATCCCTTCATTGATCCTGCCTCTGCATGCGGATTATTTGAGATTATTACCCGCCTGTTTGTCAGAGCAGAAGTCGGCACCGGGAAGGTGCTCGTAGTGGATGAAGCTCACAAGGTGAGCCATCTGGAAAGACCTGTATGCGTCACTTCACGAACTCTTGTTGTCTAGTATCTTTCTCCACACAAGACTGTCTCCGGGCTCACAAAGTGTTTACTAACGCTCGCACGAGAGCAACGCCACCTGGCTATGCGCTTGATCATCAGTACGCAAGGCAAGCATTCTTCGTTCCCAACCCAAGGTTCCCTCGGCTTCTGAACGTTCATTCTTAGAACCAACCGTTGTTCCTCCTGTTCTTCTCGATCTCTGCACAGTGGCTATTTTACATCGATTTTCTTCTCCATCTTGGTGGGAACACCTAGCCCAGCACGTCTCCGCCGACATCTCTTCGGAGGACGCGTTTGATCGCGTGGTCAGACTTGAGGTGAGATCATGCATGGCGGTATTCTCTTGCCCTCATTTGACGATATCGTGCAGACGGGTGAGGCTATTGTGCTTGCACCCTCTGGCTTTGGTGTATTCCCGGACGGACCGCAAGTATCTGTCGCTCAAGGGATTCAGAGGACTGTCGTTTCGACCCAAATCCCAAAGTTGAATCAGTTCGGAAGGCGATATATACTAATGAAGACGCGTCGTCGAGTAACAAAGGACGGGGGTGCTTCTATACTCGTTGTAGAGGACTGAACTGTTACGAATCTAGCTCCATGTTTCTGTACATTGGCAGTGTACTTTCCCTATCGATGGTTTGCATGTAAAATGGGGGACGAAGAAAGCCTCGAGTGATTTGGCACCGTGCTCCATCACAATGTATACATGAGATATGCAGTCTAGGTACAGCACAAGAGTAATATGAGGGTGGGTTCAATAGGAACTTGCGTGCAAGATTGTGTGTCCTTCGCCATATTACACTACCACAGTCATGTTGTCCCGTGAGAGGAGAGTACGACATGCAAGTGAGAGAGATGTACAACTTGGAGAAGTATGAAACCCAACTGGTGGGCTTCAGAGTGGTCCGAAAAATGTGATGACGATCACATCGAATGCTGCGAACGAATCGCTGAGAGGTACAGTAGAATGAATAGATCCGACAGAGTGACCGGCGAACCCCCTACTGGATATGCATCGGGCTTCCTGGAGGGATAATATTTTGTGCCAATGGATTCGCAGCCTTCGGCTCCGCTTTCTTGTTGCGACGGCCGAGTAGCGTTGCGTTATCCATGTCCAACTCAAACCCTTTCGGGCCACCTGCGCGGCGGCCGCGATCACGGGGTCCGGCTCGACCGTCCCATAGATCCTTGTCAGGAACTACATTGACGATTGCAGGAACACTAGGCACATCCACGTTTCGTGCCGCAACTACCTTCGTGTCTCCTGGACCCCCACCATTGACTTGACCCCGGCGGTGGCGGGCCTCATTGAGTATGCTTTCGTCAGTCACACCACCGTCTTCATCGTCCTCGTTGAGCCCGTGTAAAAATCCTCTTGCTCCCGCACCGCCTCGTCCATTGTAAGCGCGGCGACGTGCCCCTTCTTCTTCCATTCGATGCACGGCGTACGTGATATCGAAGGCTTCTTTCAAGGTCGCTAACCCAGGGGAGCGTGCCGATTCGATTCCGCCATGTGCGGCGGTCAAGAGGGGCGAGTCAAGGGGTGGAGTTCGGGGATACGCGTTGGGGGTTAATGTAGGTAGTGGGACTGGATCTGTACTACACCAAGGATGTGCCAAGAACTCGTCTATGGTATATCGTTGAGCGGGATCCACACAGAGCAGATGCTCTATTAGGTCCTTCGCTAGGAATGCGATGAGAACCAAGATTCCATGTATGAA
Source organism: Boletellus pseudochrysenteroides (assembly GCA_038090975.1). Lineage (NCBI taxonomy): Eukaryota > Fungi > Basidiomycota > Agaricomycetes > Boletales > Boletaceae > Boletellus > Boletellus pseudochrysenteroides. The sequence goes on from JBBPNQ010000360.1 coordinate 10,362, forward strand.
AACGTGAAGATACCTGGACTGCTGATATGGTCCCAGAAGGGACTCAAAAACGTATAATATCCTCGGGCGACTTTTTCGGTCAGAACATTAATGCTCTCATCATAAAAAGGAGGAAATCCGCAAAGAAGCGTGTAAAGAACGCAACCAAGTGCCCACATGTCGACGCTTTTGGAATAACGTTCATCCTTGACGATTTCAGGAGCGGTATAGCCAACAGTCCCACACGGTGTCATAGTTTCCTCGTTCCACACTACTTTCGATAAGCCGAAGTCAGCAATCTTGACTTGCCCGATGCCACCGCCACCGATCCCGGGTATAAATTCACCCTCGTCTTCCTTGTCCTCGTCATACGGTCGCCGTATGATGACTTTAGAGGGAATTATGGGTATTCGCTCGAAGAGCAGATTCTCTGGCTTGATGTCCCTATATAAACCGGAAAGATTGAACATGATGAGGACAGCACCGATTTCTGGAGAGGCTCACCGATGAACCACGCCGCGCTCCTCGTGCAGATATAGGATACCCTGGGCGACCTGAAGAATGACGTGCCTCGCAAGATTTTCGCTGAAGTAAGTGAGTTTAACGATCTGATGGAACAATTCCCCTCCCTCCATAACTAGAAATATACGTGGATCAGGCTGCCGAATTGGTGGAGTGTAATTGCTCACGTTCGAGTACAAGGAAATAGTAATCCGGCGATTCGGAAAACGAGATCAACTTGACTATTGACGGGTGATTCATCCCATGCATTATTTGGACCTCTACAACTCATAAGGATTTGTTATCGTCTGCAGCAGGTTGAACGTACCTTTGAGAATGTTTGCACGCTTGTGGCAAAGAAAGTATTGTTAGTGCCACAGTATCAGACTTGGAACAGAAAGTAAGGATGTCACCTCTGTGATGCGCGGCTTTTTCTTAAAGTGAGGGCTGAGATATTTTTCGCCGGCCTTACAGAGGGACGATACGATGTACAGATGACATGTGCGTAGGCGAGTCCCGGGAGGGATGTGGGAAGGTGGGGTATTATGAACTACTGGAGAACGACCTCTGGTATGGGCACTTACCTGTGATGCGTTCAGTTCGTGCTTTCGAACTACTTTGACTGGGCAACAGATTTAGGCAAGGAAGTCACTTGACACCGACGCCGATGTGCTCACCGGCTACTTTGTCGCCGGTCGAAAGGTCGATCGCCTTGTAGACATTTGAGAAAGCTCCACTAGAACGCCAAAGTCATGTTGTGATCGGACACGTATGCAGTGCACACTGACTCTCCCATCTGGGAAACGAGCTTGAAGTTTTCAAGTCCCTTGTGCGTGGGCATAGTTGATTTCGAATAGCGACCGTCTGATGTGGCAGCCATCTTGCCTTTCGTGTCGGGATCAGGAGAAGGGTGAGAAAGAGTGGGTTGCTCTATGGAAGGTATTGCGGGCTCCGGGTGTTCGGGCTGTCCGGTGGTATCCGGAGATGGCTGCGGCAGTGACGACTTTGTATATTCCTGGGGGTCAGAGTCGGGCTGACGTTGATTTTGGTGTTTGCGGATGAGATCTGGCAGCGTGGAGGTTGGGGGTCGGAGTTAAGATTGCGGCCTTCGAAATAGATGAGGGGCAGACATACTCTTGAAGGCGGTCACCACGGCGGGCATTGTTGCTGTTGTCGACGACGCTGAGGATGGAGAAAGTTGAGGGAGGTAAGAGGGAGGTGGAAAGCTGGATGGATGTATGCACTGCACGTCCTTTTTGTCGTCATGCAGCCTGTTGGAGCTCCGCTGCCTGACGTCATAACAGCCGTTTTCCACCCCATGCCTTTTTTGGACGTATCGGTATGTGATGTAATTAGCGACACAAAATAAATAAAATTCCGAGCATACAATCAGAGCATACTGTCATCATCAACTCTCCCTCTCCCGATCTCGCGGTGGTGTATGTACTAGCAACAAGTGTTGTACAGGCGTGTATCCCACCAAACTGACCGTGCTTTGCTTGTGCCTGAGCACCGGGATATCGCGTGCACCCACTTTTGGCGTTCCTTGGCCGGGGTGACTTTGTGCCCCAAGCGAACCAGGGCCATCGATCCTCGAGGCCGCCTCTCGCCTGCCGCCTGGATCATGCCATTCTTCATCATGCACCGATTCGCTTGTATTTCCATTTGGGCTGCTCGCAATGACGAATACTCCTGCGAACGTAGCCGCACAGCCATAGAAAAATGTCAGCATTTCGTGGAACGAGGCTCGCCGGAAGTCGCCATAAAGGACCGCAGATCCCACGACAGCAGACAACGTGAAAAATACAAATTGGGTCGGGATAACGATTTTGGAATCAAAACGTTTCAACGCTCGGTTCAGATATCGGATCTGAAGGACACCGGTGATAACGAGTACCTACAAGTGGTGATCAGTGCAAAGTCCGCATACAGAGCGACTGGGCTAACAGCTAGGATGGGGTATGTGATCCATTCGGTCATCATTCCCACCCATTCCTTCGTTAAGAGTGTGGAGATCGCCTTGGTCGCCAACACAGTAAAACCGCCTTCCCGGGAGGTTAGCTCGCAATTAGATCGCGCGAAATCACGATACCCTACCAGAGAGAGCACACAGGCCAACGTCGATTACAACCGTGCGCCTCCCCATGCTTCCTTCACTCAGACCTCCAAGGACGACCGCAAGCACCAAATATGCAATCGAGAATATCACAAAAGGACGCTGTGTTATCGCCTCGATCAGAGCTTCGGGTGTCAACACGGGCGGTGGACCGTCCGGTGATGGAGACGAGAACACCACGGTTGTCGCCCCAATGATGGAGAGTAAGATCCCGAACACATCACGCTGGGTGTACTCGTTAAGGCCCCCACTCCCGAATCGCACTAAATGCACATTACCGGGCGGAAGCGTTCATTTAGAAGCAAAGGTGCGAAGAAACAATTTGCAACCAAAGCAAACTAGAAAATTAATCGAGAAAATAATCGCCTTGAAAGAGGATGAGTAAGGTATCTTACCGTCCCAAGTGGCGCAACGACCGAAGCAGGTGCGAACGCGTACGAAATGAAGTTCCCAGTCTCGCCAACGTTCATTAGAACGAAACCAGACCACCTACACGGACAAGCCGGGTCAAGGATAAGTAAAAGATTCAATAGTGACTGGGTACATACCACAGTTTAGAACGCAGGTAATCGCTCTCTTTTCCGTCTTTGGCCGTGTTCGCGGAAGAGGCTTTGCCTTTGTCACGGTGGTTCGTTCGTGTGCTTTGCTGGGGAAAGACGTCGTCGACTGGTAGCGCTGAGCTACCTAAAAGATTGGCACGAGAGCTTGACGAATTCGAAGAAGAATCGCCGCCCAGCACTAACCGCAGAGGTAGGAAGTGTGAAACAAAGGATTGTTTTCGCTGATGCAGTCTGGTTCGCGCAGCATTACTACTTTTACGGCTTCTGGAGTCATCTCCAGCGATAGGAACGTGGTATTGGGCCAAACCATAAGACGATAGAGAAGGCTGGCTGGGAGATCGTTTGCGGACGAGTGGTTGCGTCTCGAACCGGTGGTCCTCTTCCAGGGCTTCCTGGGCTGCGCCGAAGCGAGAAGCGGAGTCTGAGTGAGTGATATGCCTCGCGTTCGGGTCCCGTCCTGGTGGTCTCCCCTCCCTCTCCATGTCTGGTAGACTGTTTTGGCGCCCGTAGTCGAGTCTTAGATGGGCGAGTTTTTGTATGTTAAGAGACAAGGATATCAGCACATTGCCAGCGATGGATACACTGATTCCAACAACAGTCTGGAGGGTGAGGTGGGGAAGGACGATTCCAGGATCGTCCGGGGATGTCCAGGGCATTGAAGGACTATGCGCACGGCGAACCAAAGTACGCGCCGAAGCGAAGCCGTCGGGTGGCAACTTGTATGAGTGTGATCCTACTATGGAAGATCTCTCTCACGCATGTTGGTTCAACGGTGCCCTCGACAAGTTGAAAGCCAAGTACACATCCATGCGCGCACAACACACCGCACATTCCTTTCCCGCCTTCCCTGTCTATTCGTGTGCATTCATTACAGATGATCAAGTTCTCGTTGGTGCAGGAGGCGGCGCTTCAAGGACGGGCATAAAGAATAAATTGGTATGCCTACTGCACGTCGGGATGCATTCATTTACACCCTCGACTAGAGGCTGTTCCGTGTATCTGATGACAGACAATTGCACGCTCTCGGCGAGCTGGAACTTGAAAAGGACGAGGACGCACCAATGAGCATGGCCGCTCATCCTCAGGTACCACACATCCAACACCGCTGCGCATTCACAGTAACCCGTGGTCGCAGAGTAGGACGTTCGTGTGTGGTATAAACAGCAGCGCAAAAAAGTTAGAGAATGGAGAGAATGAGAACTGTAGAAAGTTCTCGGTGAGCACAGACGAGTACAAGTACCTCTCCCAATCTACCCATTGTTCGTTGTTAACCTGCCTACCAAGGTTCGCACAGCTTGCGACGTGCAGCACGCTCACCTCTGGCAGCGTAGATGATTATCAGGTCTGTATCTTAATCATAACAGACAGTATCATATCAACCCGGCCTCCAGCGCGTGACTGTCCTCTCACCGAATGGTAGATACCTAGGTGTTGCTGGCGCTCATGATGTAACACGTCCTTCGTCCATGCTTTTACGATCACGCTTAACTAGGCAACGCAGTTCTCCCTCCTCGATTACGACACCTTTTCCCCTGTGAATCCCTCAGTAACCAGCAGAGGAGAAATATACGACGCAACCCTCTCTTCTTCGCATGTACGTCAACCCCCTGCGCATAACTATAGCTTCTTTAGTAACTCTACCATTTCAGCTCTTTCTTGCTACGAGTTCAGCAATTTTGGTATACGTTCTGCCTACCCATGCGACTGGCGAGAAGCACGATAATGCAGCAAAGGATGGGGTCCCACAGTCTACGTCAGGTAATTCTCGGCTTGAGATAGTTAGAACCATTGAACTGCCCCGGATACCCGGAGTCCCCTCTGGATCGAACACCACATTCCGCGTTGCACGGTGAGTTCGCATGTCCTGCCCATTCCATTCTAATCACTGTTTCTGTAGATTGCACCCTGACCGTGGGGACACGTTATATTCCGTGGTAAATGTTACCCTGCCTCGTGTTAAACGCGCGAAGTTTGCCAAGAAGCGAGTATATATTCTAAAGTGGAGGATCATCGAAAAAGATGGTTCCTTTGACGTCTGCATAGAAACAACCCGGAAAATATGCGATGGCAACTTGACGTGCTTTGATGTGAGGTGCGTTTGCTGCGTTGACACGTGTGGGCCAGCAGGCAAAGTGAATTTTCATAGCTCGGATGGCAGGCTGCTTGCGTTCGGTGCTTCTGACTACAGTCTCGGTGTATTGGACTCGAATACACTAACAGTGAGCTAGACCGCACAAACTATCATGCACTATGACATTAACGCGCCGACTGTTAGCCACTGTTGTCCATCTTGAAAGCACACGAGTTCCCAATTACTACTCTTCGATTCAGCCCTACCTCGAAGCTGCTTGTGTCAGGTGGCGTTGACAGCTCGATACGTGTGGTCGGTATTCCTGAAGATATCGGGGTTCAATGTTAGTTCTCTCTCCTCCTATCGTTCCTAGTGTTGACCTCGTGCTTCTTGACAGCATGGAATACCATCATTGTCATCGTCATTGCTGTCCTGGTCATCATTATCGCTGTTCTGATACAGCAGTGACTGCGAACTGCTATACAATTGGGTTTTGGGTCCATCTTGTCGCTCTTTGTGTTCTACGATGCATTTTTATACTAAGCACACTCAGGTGGTAGATATGTCTGTCGGTATTTCTGTCGAGTATGGTTAATCGTAATCCTCTTCCTCTACTAGTTTCCGCTTGACACCGCTGGAAGGCGTGCTGGTTGTCTGTACCTCCTCCATTGCTTCGTCCGCATTACTTTCTTCGTCTTCATCGTCAGCACCTCCCCCAAACAAATCCGCTTCTTCACCATTTTCGCTACCCTCTTCTGGTACCTCACCCGCTATAATTGGCGCAGGAGTCCCTCCCATCTCAACATCCGTCGGGGTTATTGGAGCGTTCGTGACTGGAATGGCAGCAGGCTCCATGTCAGCGTCGTCCTCCTCATCCTCTTGTGCCGTTGGCACCCCTTCCTCCTCCTCGTCCTCTATCTCTTCTATTTCCTCGTCATACAGTTTGACGGTCGGCGGAGGCTTGTTCGGTACGAGGTCAAAGTTGACGGATGTCAACGTTTCCAACGGGGGTGGTAACCGGACACCAAAGACTTCCGGGACCACGGGGAGGGGCGTCGCGTTTGTTTGCGATGCAAGGGACATTAGATACTAGGGACGACGGGGACGGGGAACCGTGCAGCACATCGGAGGACGTGAGAGGGGTCATGTGGGCAAGTCCCCCTTTAAAGAGAGGTTGGATACACACCTCCTTTGGTACGCGGCCACCGAGTTCCCATCCAACACGGGCCTGCACCGCCAAGACGATGTCGTCCATCTCGATTTTGGACGCGCCGGAACGCCCAGCATGTTCGGCGTACACCTGTGCATCCGACAGCACTTGGGTCGTGTAGCGATGCGCGAACTCCAGGAGCTGATGGAGAACACCCGGTTGGGCATCTTGGACGGTGGGGGTTGATGCGAGGAGAAGAGCGATCGCTCTGGCTGTGGGGGGGAGGGTTTCAGAGGGTGCTTGGGCGCCTTGAGGTCTCGACATGTCAGTATTGCAACCCAACTACGGTACACTACCCAAAAAGGACCAGTAAAGTCATCGCTATAAAGTGCTACAGAGGAATCCAACGTATCATGAACACACGATACACACGCGTCTCGAACAACAAAGAGAGGAAGAAATACACGGCGCTACGGAACGAATCTGATAAAGATCTAGAATATAATCGATATCTCCATCCGCACAGACATATTCACTGTTACTAGCACATCAATCAGCATACAAAACATGTTTTTCTGCGCTTTCTAACCAGTCGCGCAGATCATGATCACCCTCGAGTCCCACGAACTCGGGGTGGAGGCTATCGCGGTACCGCAGGCTGGATATGCTCGTGCCGAGGCGAGCTTGGACCTTACTCATGAGCTCCGAGTGCGTCACCCTGGGATGAACGCGGATTGCGATCAAGTCATCAGTGACACGGTCGAAAATCTTGATCTTGACAAAGGCAATCTGAGGATTGCCTGCAGACATGGCGGGTGCATTCAAGTTAGTAGTGGCTGAGGAATGTGACCGGGAGCGGGTTGTGACAGACGGTTGAGACGAGCGCAGCGACGACGGTGATGGTGTAGTGTACTCGGGCCATTGGCCATTTGAGGTACTTGAGCCATGCGATGCCCGCGAGACATTCGTGTATACTTTTGCCCGTTCGCGATGAGGTGATGGCATGTCTCCATTTCGGTAGAAGTGCGAATCTACCTGACGGATGGATGTGAGCGTGTCGGATCGTTGGTGGGCAGTACCGCTTGCTCTCAAGTAGGGTTGCGAGGGGAGGGAGTGATCCTCCCCATAATCCGAACCGTCACTGCGGTTATCCCGATCGGATAATTTCATTTCGCCAAGTGTATCGCGTACTTCTTGTTCGAATTCGCGTGAGACCGAATCTCCACGTGCCACCCCCGCATCGTCCTGTTCTCTGCCATCGGAAAATAGTGCGCTAATTTCGTCATAGCGGGGTTCGATGTCGTTCTCTACATCTCCCGGTTTTAGAGAGAGGAAGGTTCGAATGAGTTGGTGCTCCAAGATGTAGGAGGCGCCAACAGCATTCAGGGCGCAAAGCTTGCGGATGTATTGGTCCAGCTCGACCCGTCGGACAGCGGCGACTTGATCGTCAACCTCGTCTGAGGGGCCAGGCATGAAGGGGAGAATGCGGTTCGAGCCGGGTTCGCGACCAGCCTCGTGAGGGAACGTCTCGAGAAGATTGACTTGGAAATCATAGAAGTCGTTGTAGGGTCTGAAGAGGACAAGCTGCTTGGCTTTCGGGAGGACATGGGGGTCGTGGGGATCATAGGGCTGAAAGATGGCATTGATTCGGAACCAGTACTCCTGCATCTCGCAGTGGAAGGAGACAACGTCTGCAGAAAGGAGGATGCCATCTGGAAGTGGGATTGGGGAAGGGGCGCGAGGGGCGGGAGTGGAGACCGAAGGGGAAGGGACGTGTGGATGAGGGAGTGGGGATGCGCTGGACCGGGTGTACGGGCTGTTCGGGACTGAGGGAGCGCTGTCCTCGATGACACCAAGAGGGATGCTGTTCTGTTTGTAGTCGATCATAGCTTTCTTCCAATCCTCGACCTTTGGGAGGTCGCCACGGTCCATGAGCGCATCTACATCGTCGATCGGGAGGTTGGATGCAGGGTCACGGAGCTGGACAAAAGCGGCCGGAATTAGACCAGGACGGCCGAGCCTGCCGATGGGCTTAGCGACGAACCACTCGCGATTGGACTGGGCGACGACAGAGACGGGATCGCCGGCTTTGGCGTCGAGTTCGTCGGCGCGCTCCGCGAGGAAGTCGTGGAGGACGACGGCGTAGAAGACGCGTGTCTTGGGGGACTTGGGTGCGGCGACGGGGGCGGGGGGAAGGAGGGCGACATGGGAGGCGCGGGTGCTGGGTGCGGGGGTGAGAGAGAGACGGAAGGGAGGCGAGGCGAAGACGCACGAAGGGCTGTTGAGGAATTCCTCAAACATGGTCTTTGGGACGAGGCCACGGGCACCGGTGACGGGGTTGTGGGCGTGGTACCAGGGGCCGTCGGCGTCGGGATCGCCGGTGACATAGAAGAAGTCGCCCTTCTGGAAGGGGAGCTGGGGGGGGGCGCTGAGGGCGCATGAGGCGAGGGCG
>JBBPNQ010000361.1:0-19183 GCA_038090975.1 Boletellus pseudochrysenteroides
AGTCAGGCAGATACACCTACAGCAAGGCCTGCGACGGACAGTCCAACAAGAATAGCTTGATAGAGGAGTGTGTCACAGTTTGCAATGATCATAACGATCTGCCCCCTATCACCCTTGCGACCTGGACGGAGAACATGGGCGACTCTGTGCGCGGCGCGGCCAAACTCGAGGAAGCTGATCTCGGTGGTGCCATGGTCGTCGGGGTAGACATACATCGAGAATGTAGGATTATTTTGCATATGGAAGTTGATCAAGTCATGTAGGAGTAGCGAACAGTCAAGGGGTGGAATCACCGGGGTAGCCATGCTTGTGTTTCTCGGGTGATTTCGGAGGAACCACCTTCCGTCGAGGACCAGGTTTATATTATATCGTCTTGCAAGGTGTTTTCACACGGTGACATCGTGAGTCTGTCCATTGGATCGCATACAGACTGGTAGACAAATCGAATATTTGTCGGTGTCAGTGCGGCACAAGAGCACCTGTTGTTAACCTACATGTCAAGGATTCTGACGGATGTGCCCCAAAACCAGTGATTGAGCATCGTAACATCGGTTCTCGGCAAAGACACGTCGCCCTGACGAGCCTATCAAGAGCCAGACAATGCTATCGACGGCAGTGCATGCAAATGCCAGATATCCAGAAACGTCTGGTCAAGTAAACTGTAGCTTAGCCTTTTGTCTCCTGGGACCTGCGTGGTCGAGCTGCATTGACTCAGCCATGGACCTACTTACGTCAACGTTGCGCGCCAGATATCCATCTATCAACCCAGTAGTAACTCTTGGTTACGCAGCGAGGTCATGTGTGAACTTGATTGGACTGGCATCGAGCCCGTCATTTCCTAGTTTTGATCTATCCTGTCTGGAACCGATCATGACAATAGCAGCCGGCTCGAAACGAATACAATGTGTCCAGCTTGATTCCTTTTACTCCCATGACTGGAGAACACGCTGCATCCACGAATACCCAAATTTGAGTCATAGTGATAACAGCAAGTTCAAGTTGCTTTCTGTTTGCTGATCTCGCCGAAGGTCAGGTTCGGGGGGAATTCCACAGCCAAGGCAACGTGTATTCAAGCTCCTAGAACTCGCGACCATTGTTGCTACAGCCCGTTTAGCTTCTCCCTGCTCTACGTTTCTTCTATTCCTGACATCTTCACATGTTCAAACTTGGACTTCTTTACAAGAGATCACTTACACAGTAGCATAAGTGTTCTTTAGTAAACCAAATTCGCGGTAGTCACCATGCTGACTTGTTGCGGTCATCGAAGTACTTCCCGCTTGTCGCGGATTTGGATTCCCGGCACTGCGGTCAACAGGAGCACCTGTGCATTGTATCCCCTGCTTTGGTTGATAAATGTACTTTAACTTGACTTGTCTGTAATTGTCAGAGGAGCCGGAGTGAGGGTTGGGAGCCGTCAGAGACCTACGTACGTGATGCATTGATAAGCTGCTCATGCAAGTGGCAAGAAATACTCCCAGCCAAGGGCTGTGAGCAGCTCCGGCTGGCCATAGTACATTATAAGGAGGGTCATATGGCGTTTGCAGCACCAGCCCGTACCCTCGGGCGTGATCAAAGAGAATGTTCACACGGCAGCTCTTTCTCCGATGGGACACAAGTCTTGCCATCCCACGGGAGGTCAACCACCCACGTCATGCGGCTGCGGCTGATGCGGGAAACCGAAAGCGGGACCTTTGAAATGCAACTCTCGGATCAATCGACCTTCTGTTCCCCGACCTTCTTGACTTCTGGCCACTTGGCATTTGAGCAACGACACCCACGCCCAAAGGGTGAGTACCCGAATGCAGAAATTCAGAAACTGACTGTTGCCAAAGGTAGACTCCGGGGTCATCCCACAATAGTACGTTGGAGAGGCCAAAGCTGAGAGAACCGGTGCCCCCGAGCGAGACGATCTCGAGTGGGGATCTCCGCAACCTGCTCCTAGCCCCAGCTCCTAACCCGCCACAAAGTGTGTCCCACCCTACCCGTCAACGGAACGGTACTGCACTAAATCGCTGGATGCACAGCCAACTGTCCACTAAATTTGATCCTGTTCGAGGACACATGCGCTAGACCACAAACGGACTACTTGATATCCCGATTTTTGTCGCAACACATCGAGAGCAAGAACGATGGTAACGCAAAAGTGCCGGGTACTAATAGGGGAATGAAAAAGGAGTAACGGAACCATGATACTTCCCTCTCACGCACCCTGAGCACCACATGTCTCTCGAAGGAACCTCCGGGTCGAAAGGTGTTGCATTGGTGACAGGCTCAGCCAATGGCATAGGCCGGACCATTGCATTCCGACTTGTGAGCGATGGCTACGACATCGCGTTAAACGATCTCACGGTAAACAAAGACAAGCTCAATGAAATGAGTAAAGAGATTCACGAATTATGTCCGAAACGGCGACTTTGCGTGCTAGTTGCAGACGTGAGTGTCGAGGAGGAAGTGGAGAACATGGTCGATAGCGCAACCAAAGCTTTGGGCCGTCTCGACGTGGTAAGCAGTTGTCTGTGACCCATCCCAACCGCATTTACTTTAGGGCTGATGATGCTCTGCAAGATGGTCGCGAACGCAGGCATCTTGAAAACTGGCTCAATCTCTGAAAGTGAGTGCTTCGTTTTGCAAAGGGGGATACGAACCGGGTGGGTTCCGAGGCCTGTGACTCATCAACCTAAATAGCAACGGCAGAAGATCTGGATGCCGTCCTAGCTGTCAAAGTTCGGGGAACGTTCCTTTGTTATAAATATGCAGCACTGATATCTCAAGGAACCAAAGGGCGTATTATTGGTGCTAGTTCTCTAGCGGGCAAGAAAGGACAATGCGACGTCACTTAACTAGATCCCCCACTTCATTTTCAAACCTCGCTGACATATCCTCGGTATCATTATAGGACATCCCTTCTTGAGCGCATATTGCACATCAAAGTTTGCAGTAAGGGGGTTGACTCAAACCGCAGGTTTGATGACTTTTGGTCCTTCAATATAGTTGCTGAGCCTGGCAGCGCCTGGCGACCGAGTTCGGGAGGCATGGTATTACTGTGAATGCATATGCACCGGGCCTCATTGAGGCGTCAATGCGTCGGTCATTCATTAAACTGCACTTGTCCGTCTATTGCTAACGAATACTGACAAGGTTGACACACTGCAAGCGGACATAGCAAAATACACGGGTGACGAAGGAGGTGTAATTGACCCGGTAATATGACGCAGGGTTAACAATGTGTGTGACCCATGCTTACTAACTTGAAAACAGATCACGAGGGTGGCGGCAGTCGGTTACCTAGGTAATACTAAAGATATTGCGGATCTTGTAGCCTACTTGGTGTCACCTGCGGCACACTACATCACCGGTATGTGTTCTTCTTGCGCACGACAGATAACACGTTCATATGTGCTCGTCTCGTACAGGACAGACGGTAACTGAAATTTCGCTGCTAAGCAGAGTATTATTTGAAGCCTAACCCCATTCCTGCAGATTTCCATCGACGGTGGAACCCACTTTGACTGAAAAGCAGAGCCAGGTTGACGGTATTTGGATATCATGTTTTATCATCGGTTTCGAGGAGGGGGGGGGGTTGGATTGCTTATGTAACTTTGTCAAATATATCCAGTTGCCAAACAGGCTTGGGCCCCTCCGAGCACTGACAACGAATGCTCAGGCTGTTCAACTTGCGGGCCTGGTGAGAATGCTAACTGCTTCATTGTCGTTGTGCACATGCGGGTAGGTCAACGATTACTGATACTAGTACCATTTCGGGAATACTCCGGATGATCCGAATCATTCAACTACATCATCCCTAAGGGTTATCGTTGAACCGACCTGAAATTCTTCTGGTGGCGGAAGAGCCTGGAAACCGGTGTGGTTTGCCCTGGTGTGGCGCGCAGGGTAACCAGGCTCAGCCATACCTAGAGACCCCGTTGCCGAAAATTTAAAAGGCTTATCAAGTTGGAACTCCATTACTCGCATCGGACCCTGACTACTCGGGCGCAAGATACCCGGCCGTGCGACTCTTCCGCAATGTGCAAAGTTCAAGTTGAAGGTCTAACCTCAAATGTATAGACTGTTACGTACCCTCCATTGACCCATATCGATGTAATTTTTGACCCCAAGAGGGGAGCCATTTCGACTTCAAGATCCATCAAAGTTAACAGCGGCGAGGTCGAGCCCGCCAACAATTCGTTCTTTACATCTCGGTCATGCAACTTACCCACGTATCGATCGTGTTCAGCGTCATGGAGGGTCTGGCAGTAATGCTTACCCTCTGTCGGCTTGGATTTCGGTTGAAGATACAACGATTTTGGTGGGAAGACGTTTGGGCGGCGATCGCATCGCTGCTCACCGTGATATCCATCGCCACGACACCTGTGTTCTTTAAGACTTGCAAGTATTCCAAGTCTTACAAATCCTCGAGTCAACACTACATCTGACTGTTCCGTCACAGATGGATATCAACCAGTTCTCATCAGCGGTTGGATGAACATCTACATGTCTATAAGTGCCCTATGGTACGTATCTTCGTGCGTTGTGTCATGCTTCAACGAATCATCCTTGTTACTAGGGCTGTCCGCATGAGCCTTCTTTGTTCGCTTCTCAGGATTACCTCTTCGATCTATCTGCGTCACATTACTCTCCTAGTCTCGGTTTTCTTCTTGCTTTTCTGCGCGACTACCGTTGGTCTGGAGGCATGGTGGTGTGCGGACAACACGGCAGAATTGTCCATAAAACCTCGACCGAACTGCCCCTTGCCACATTCCATAATCATCTTTGAAGCGACGTGTACGTATTCAAATGCATGCCCTCCCCGAATCCACTAAGCCTTGTTTCCTCTAGCACATTGTCTTTCTGATTTGATAACATTGCTACTGTCATTGAAGCTCCTTTGGAGGGTCCGGCTTCCTCGACGACAGCGGAGGATGATCCTATTGCTGTTCATCGCCAGTAGATTCCTGTGCATATTTTCCTTGGCGCACTCTATTGCTCAATTGCTAGCCAGCCAGGGTATCCAAGCTATTCTTGCCAACCTGCAGGTATGTTTGTTCTTGCTTCAAGTTGACCGTCGGCCACTTGGGATTGGATTGGTGATCGACATCATGATTTACGCAGGTCGTGGTGTTCATGGTCGTCTGCAACATGGTCGTTGTTGTCACCTACATGTACCGCGTCTTCCGTCGTTCGCCCGGCGGAGAGCTCGATGACGACGACGACGACGACGATGACGACTTCACCACGCCACCCCGCGATAGCACACAGGACATGACGACGGTGGATCTGGACATGATGTGTGCCAGTTTCACCGGGACGGCGAGCGACGTCGAAAACAGTCATAGCATCTTTTCCTCGGCTGCGTCTTCGACGGGTACCGCAGCCAACCCGCACCACTATACCACCGGTCCTTCCTCGATTTAAATACTATACTCTACCGTACAATTCTCTCGGTGCGGCGTGGCTTCGCGCGAGAGAAAACAAAACGGAATATTATGCTACGCTATGCCCTAGTACGGTACATTCGACTTCCATGGACGATCCTACTCGACACGTTCATTGGCCACACACATACATACATAGATAGTACCGTATGTTGTATCTTAGAGTAATCGCGAACGTACTTGACGTGCGCATTCATTTGAAGCAGAAAATGAATGCTGGATTGTCCATGCCACCTGCCGACCATTGTCGAAACTGAGTTTAAAGTTTTCTCAGAATTGTCGGTGCAAGTTCGGCGATGCCGCATTGCCGTTGGCGGAGTTATTTTCGGGACTCTACATTTGCCATGACAAGGGGCCTTTGCGAGACTTGTCGAAGATAGTCAAACGTTGCCGGTTCATCAATCTCTCAATGGATCGCCTTCAGGAATGCACGAAAAAATTTGCTGAAATAAATTCAGACCTGTCTGTACCATGCCGAAGACGGAAAGGTAAGTTGTTGAAGTGCTTTTCTTAATTTACTGACATCTTTTGCATGATAGTATACTACCTTTGGTCTTGGCCATGTTTGACCTCCAGTCAAAATTCTCAGACAGGAGATGACGTTACAGACATGGCTTGCAACTTTGCAGACCCCTGACGTTGACTGAGCAGTCTTCCAGCGAGAGGAACTTCGCTGCCCCGCCAGCTAGTCTCAGGCTGGCCCACTGATATCTACAGTGATCTTCGATTTGTTTTTCTATTTTGCTACTTACTGGGAGTCCAGGGCATTGTCGTCTGCAGCCTAGTCCAAAGCCCTTGTCCGTGTGATGTTCTCGTCGTTCTCGCCCATGCGATTTGTCATCCGATTGACGGCGACGCGATCTTCGAATATGTTGCCTTTGGATTGAAGGCACGCTCGTTCTATCGCCGCCCTCGCAAACGACTCGGACTGATCAAACTCTGTAGTTGACGTTGACGTTGACGTATGTGTCTGCTCGTCATCATCACATACATAGGTGTTACCGGGCGATGAGTCCACCCTGCGGATCGCTCCCATCCTCGCCCGAGCCGGAAAGCGTTTCGGAAGATGTGACGACTTCACCACGCACATTCCTGCGTCGCTTACGACGGTGGACGTGAACGCTTCGGTAGCTACTTTCGAGGCTACCACCGATTGTAACTTTGTGAGTGGTGTCTTGTCTTGACTACACCGCAGTTCTGCAGCCTAAACGGGGAAGATTGTGGACCTTCATGTGGATATGGCATATGTTCCTTGGGCTTGACGTAAACCGTAACCCCTGTCACTAACAGTATTGTGTCTCCCCGGACATTACTTTTCTTCCCCCCTACTAACGCTGTGGGTTGACACCACGTTCTTCGGGCAAAACCGATGAAGAAATTTTTGTGTCAGGCACCACCTGATTTGGACCCTCTGCAGTGATCACCTTTTATTGTACCTCGCAGTATTCTCGTCCCGAATAACTCTTATCATCGGTCTTTCGATCACTCCGTCCTCGAAGTTCGAACTGGCCATGTCGAGGTTTTTCACTGACCTGAAAGCTTGTGTGCACTCTTGGAAATAGGCTATTGTCGACTAGGAGATAGGATCCACTCAGGCGTGACCGGCTTAACTTGGCTACTTTCCAGGAGGATGACAGTTTCAGGGGGGGCAGGTTCGAGAACTTGAATCGTCAACTGTCGATTCGAGCGCTCCTGGCATCCGTCCTTTCTCCGCTCCGCTGACGAGCTTCGCCACTTAGCTAGGCTCGAGACAACATGGGTAGGTAGCTGAGATAAATGCGGGTCTGATTATCCGTACCATGCCAAAGGCGGAAAGGTGAGCCGCTGAAGCACCATTCTTAATTTACTGACATTTTTTGCACTACGGGTGGAATGATGGGATTTCACCGGCACCTTTGCAAGTCGACATGATCATCTAATCTGGATAGACAACCCCAGTTGTTAATCTCAATGCTGGCATGTATCTCTTACCATTCATGACATCCAGTGTTCATGATGGCCAAAGCCACTTGTCTACCATTTGTGGCCAGACCTCGGTGACAAAATTCAAGTCTTTTCGTATGGTGGTGCCGAGCGGAGTTTGCATACGGCTCGTGTGGGCATCGTATCTTCAAAACGCTGAGAGAACTGCACTGCATGGAGATGCGCAGCTGTACCTGATTTGAGCATAGAGGCACCTATATTAATTGGGGCTGGCAAGCTGGGCGGATCCCCTGGCTGCGGGAAACGGGTTTCTCTTTCTCCGAGTCACTTGTTACCATGCGAATCCGGGAATGAATTTGACATGAGCGCACGACGTGTTGGAACGTGGGGCGTTGAATGGGGTACGATCTTGCCTTGACCTCGAGGTCCTGGTGAAGCGCACCACGCTTTGACGTGGCGTTTATGGGGACGGTGACGAGTTGTAGCAAGGCTATCCGTTGCTCGGTGATTCGATGCACCGCGAGGACGTTTGGCTATACAGTACCTATGATGGAGGTTGCCTGCCAAGGTGATTCCATCGAAGAGCGCGCTGATGGCCAGAGCATGCTGCGCTTTGGTCTGCTAGAGTGCGTGTCGAAGACCATCTCGGACTAGCAAATGCAATGCCCAAATTCCCGGGCGCTATCGGAGACGCTTGGTCAGATGGTGGAGGTGTCTCTCAATTTGGGCGCGACCGCCTTGGCCAGATCGTGAAGGCCGTCCCCGCGACACCGGGAGTGCTGATGAATATGGTTTTCGGGAGGTATCGACTATGACGACGGCTACGAAAACTGACGCCAGACACGACTTGAATTGTGTTTCCTTCAATCCAGGGTTGAGCACCGTGGGACGAACGCGGGTGTTCTATCGACCGGTTCTGCGGATAAGATGACAACGAGGTCGTTGTCGCTTAAGTTTAGTACCGCCGACGGTGGAGAAAAAGAGTCTGAACACGTTCCGGGAAAGTGACCAGGAGAGAATGCTTGGAGACACGGTGGATAGGAGCGCGCGAACCTGATGGACGGGGTTTGAAGCCGACTGCCTCGCCCAACGAACAACGAACTTGACAACCATCGACCACTGCAAGATCACCTTTCCCCAGGACGTGCACGAGCGGGTCCTACAAATCCCGGGGTCGGGGAACGGCGCCAGTGATGCTCAGGCTTAGGGATACCCCGGGACGTCTGGACCCTGGACTCGCCAATCCCAAGGCGGCAACACTTTCTCGGTGCGACAGCCCCACTACAGCTCGTTCATTAAACCGCGACTGCGGTGACAGGGTGCTGTGTAGAACCATGGTGGATGTTTAGATATATGAAGGCTGCGGAACAGATGATAAGATTTCGAAGACGAAATCAATGATTAATTTGTCTGGTTCCCCTCCTTGGCTTGCATTCCATACATATAGCAGCGGCACAGATCGCGCATGCCTTTCTTATCAACTTCTCGGGTGAGTCTCTTCCCTCGCGACCACCATGGCTTCCCCCTCCCTCCTGCCCCCGCCCCCGCCGACCTCCGCGACCATTTCCATGAACATCGATCTCTATCCAGAAAAAGCGTGGTGCTCCCTTGCTGTCTTCCTAGCCGCAATCGGTCTCTTCCACTGGGGTTCGGTCTTGCATTCCAAACTGTTCAGACAGCGTCGACCACGACAGAGTGCCGACGAAGAATCGACGCATACATCTGCCCCGCGCCCCGCTGGATGGTCGCTTGCCCGCCTCCCACTCGCGGCAGTCAATCTCTTCCGGGTCGTCGCCTTCCGCTGGACAATCGAGTTTGGCTCGTACGATCTCAAGGTGGCGGACGTCGTCCTTACGTTGGCGTACATCGCCTTTCTCCTCGCGTGGACCTTTGTAGGCGGTGAGTCCGCGTTCGGATTCGCCCGTCATTACGTTATTCACCCCTGACGTCCGCAGACAACGAACTTCAGGTTACGCAGCAAAACGTAAGTCTTTGGAGTGGCCGTGCAGGCGTTCTCGCTGCGAGTCAGTTTCCGTTTGTCACGGCGCTCGGAACCAAGAACAATGTCGTGTCCCGTGGGTGTCTCTTGGTGGCTCCGTTCTCTACCCAACGTTGAACTCTCCGTGCAGTCATCACAGGCATTGGCTATGAGAAGGTTCACTTTTCCATAGCATCCTGCTGGATACAAACTGATTGCTTCTTAGCTAAACTACCTCCACCGTGTCACAGCACGGTCGTGTTTCGGGCTGTTATTAATTCACGCTGGCGGTGAAATATACAGTATCGAGGGGTATGCTCATCTCACATTTGCGACAGATGCATGCCTTTGATCAGTTCCTCAGTTTCCAAGAGATTTTACTAGGAATGACATTTCTTCGCCTTGGTATAACAGCGATGGTTTCGTTTGCCATCCTATTCATTGTTTCGTTGCGTGTAATTCGCACGAGGGCCTACGAGCTTTTCTTCTACATGCATTT
Source organism: Boletellus pseudochrysenteroides (assembly GCA_038090975.1). Classification (NCBI taxonomy): domain Eukaryota; kingdom Fungi; phylum Basidiomycota; class Agaricomycetes; order Boletales; family Boletaceae; genus Boletellus; species Boletellus pseudochrysenteroides. Next base: position 9,833 of record JBBPNQ010000361.1, read on the forward strand.
CATCGCGGTCTTGTGAGCCAATTCCTAACAGTGCATTTTTCTCGTCTCACAGGCGTCAGCATTTTTTTGTTAGGGGCGTACTTTCATACCAGTGACGCAGGGTAAGCGAATCTCTTCCCAGAAAGAGATGATGCTGACAGGCGTGAATGAAGCGTTTCATACTGGATCTGGCCATCCTTTATGTTCTGGGCTCTCGACCGTCTCGTGCGCGTCGCTCGAGTTGTTGTTTGCAACCACTTGTACTGTAGCTTTAGTCGGCGCGGGAGGTTGCAAGATGCGACCACAGAACTACTCTCTGACGACTTTGTCCGGGTGAGAGCGCGCCGCCCAGCACACTTTCAATGGTCCCCCGGACAGACTGCGTACCTCACCATGCCATCCGTGTCAAAGTTTCCGCTTGAAGCACACCCCTTTTCCATCTCAAGTATCGACTCTGACCTGTTCCAACCTGACGCGAAAGATTCTGCCAGGAGTGGAGAAGCTACGCAGTGGAAGGAGCTCGTTTTCCTCATCAATGTCAGAGGTGGGTTTACGAAGCGCTTGAAGGACGTTGCAGCGCAACGTCAGACTGTCAAACTGTTCATTGACGGTCCGTATGGATCTGCGCCGGATATGGCAACGTATGACACGTCCATCCTTGTTGCCGGTGAGTTGCCATCCGTGGGCGAGTTGGGATCGCCCAGTGGGGCTGACTGGTATTCTGCAGGAGGGTCAGGTGTGACGTACACGCTGCCGGTCTTTCTCAGCGCGATTGAGTAAGTGGTTTGAACATGCGTGCTCATGGTGCATAATTTAAGGTGGGCTGTGTTTTTCAGAGCTGCGCGTAAGGGATCGGGCCGCTGCCGTAGGGTGGTGTTCATTTGGGCGGTCCGCGACGCGAGTGAGTCCAAGGAGTAATCATTATCTGGGCCTGTCCAACGGCGCATTCTGACACGGGCGCTTCGACGCAGGTCACGTTAAATGGATCTCGGATGCGCTCTTTCGCGCCCACGCGCTCACGCCGGCCTGGTTGACGGTGTCGATCCGGATCTTTGCTACGCGGGGCGGGATGCTGTCTAGCCAGAGCAATTTGATGGATCCGGAGGGCACGCCGGATAAGGATGGTGCGCTGGAATGGATGGCGCCGCCGTCTGTCCGGGTGGAGACTGGACGGCCGGACTTGAGGGCGATCTTGCGAGGCGAGGTGAAGACGGCGACGGGGAGCATGTCTGTCACGGGTGTGTCCCCCTTCCCCTCCCCTCTTGCTAGTCTTCTTTTTTTTGGGCTGACATGCGCGAACTAGTGTGTGGTTCCCAAAGCTTGACGAGGTCGGTACGGCATGCATTAAGGTTCCCCGTGTCGGGGCCGAGTAGCATTTTGAGTGGGGGGCCCAGCGTGACGTTGCACGTCGAGTCGTTCGGGTATGCCTAGGGTGTGTCGCGCGTCCGCACAATTTGTAGCTGCCTTTCGTTTTTTATGGACTACTAGTACCTAGACTGTTGTACGTATGCGGTGGAATGACATGTTGTAACACCAATTGACGGGAGGGCATGTCGATGTAGAATATATTCGACCGCCGACACACGAGCTCGTGGAGATGCGGCAGCAGAGAAGGGACATGCCATGATCCATACAGCATTTGAGCATGATAGTACAAAGCACAAAACAGTTGTATTCAATTTCAATACTAACCGCCTCCCCTCCCAAAAAAAAAATTGGGGGGCGCGTGTTGAAACGAACAAAGGGATATATGCATCATGCGCGGATCCATGCAGTCATGAAACCTCGGCTGCGACGTAACAATAATCGAATTCGTCCTCCTCCTCCGAGTCGGTCGGCGGCTCCGGTTCTGAATCATACGCCTGCACGTCGTCGTCCTGTGCCTCCTCAACCGCGTCGCCGCCACCGCCACCGCCGTCGCCGTTGCCCCCGCACCCACACCCACATACATCCTCCCCACGACACCGCCGTCGCGCCGCCGCCCACACCCGTTCCTGCCGTCGTACAAGCGCAAAATGGCGGACGAGCCGCTCGACTTCCTTCCACCGCCGCATATACTTGTCCTTGCCCTGCCTTCCGCTCAACAACGGCGTGTTCCACGACACAATCTGCTCAATGTTGGGCGCGACGGCGGACAGAAAGGCCGCGACGAGCGCGGGCCGTGTGATTTTGGAGTCGGCGAGCCAGAGCGACTCGAGCGTGGTGTTGCGCACGCCGCCACCCGGGAGCCGTGTCGGCGCCGCCATCGTCGTTGTCGCCAGAGACGAAGTGGAAGAAGGACAAGGCAAGGCGGCGACGGGGAGGATGGTCGCATCGACGACGAGGCCCAGCAGGGCGAGGTTCGGACAGTGGCGGAGGAGCGGTACCAGGCCCGGGAGTGTCACCTTGGACGGGATCTCCCACCCGCATTCGCGGATGGACAGATCGAGCGTCTCGAGGCGCGGCCAGGCGAGCGCAATCTCCTTGATTGCCGCGTCGTCCAGGTCGTACGTGCACAGCGTCTCCAACTTGAGCGAGGTGAGCCGGGCGAGCCGGAAGAGCGGACGCAGGGTGGTGATGTCGATGATGTGCTTGTCGTCATAGTCTCGCCAGACCTGCATTTCGGAAATGTCGATCACGGACAGGTTGCAGTACGATGGGTTCGAGGCCCAGGTGGTAAAAATGGCTTTATAATCAGCAGCGCAGGTTTCGTCGTCAACGTTGAGATTGATTGTATCAACCGACGTGGACTGAATGGATTTTAGGAAACGCAGAGAATGAGACATGCTTGGCGCGGAGAGCAACACTTCTCGAAGAGCGGGAAACCTGATGCGGCCGAATGCGGATTCGAGATGATCGAGGGAGAGTAAACGCAGGTCCATACGAAGAATTTTCAGGTCGGGCAGTCGAGAGAGGTGCAAGACGCCCTCGTCAGGCAGCTCTGCGCAACGCAACGTTTGAAGCTCCGGAAGTTGACAGAGAACCTTTGAAAACATCTCGAGCGCCCGATCGCCCTTTTGGAATACAAAGTTACGGAAAGCCATGATCTGCTTGATGCGCGGACAACGAAAGGGTAGCAGGGGTAAAACACAAAATGTAAGCGGGTTGGACATCAAATTATCGATATCGACATGGACTACCGTTGGTTGAAGAAGGTGCATCAGGAAAGGGATAGCCTCCGCCCGATATTCCCCGCACCGGAAATGCACCAGCCGGGGGAAAACAACGACGGGCGAGGGTGGTTGCGCGAGTGCCACATACACGTTCACGTCCGTCGTGAGTTGGCATTGTCGATCAAATTCTAGGCTTCGCACGCGGCGTGCATAACGCAGGAAAATATCCCAATCAGACTGCTGCAATGCACGTCTAAAAGACTGAGGGATGCCTTGACGTTCAGACCGCGCTCGTCGGTGCACCTCGAATAGGAAAAGGACATACCAGCTGCTTCCCGTTGACCGCCCACAGATCATCCGGCATACACTTGATGAGCCATAGCAGGTCATTTATCTCGTAGTAGAGCACGTTGAGAGCAGGCTCAAGGAAGTAGCGACAGGTCCTTGCGAGCCTCGCAAGGGTACGGTGGTCACGAAACACGCGTGACTTGGGCTCGGGTTTCTGAATTATAAACGCATGTTGAAAAATTATCGTCAAGATTTCGTCGATCGTGAGGCATCTATGCATGAGTCGTCAAGAAACGAAACCCGCCACCACTGCGGGAAGAGCGCTCGGTTGTTGAGCATGCGGGGACGAGAACGGAACATGTGAACGGAGACACGCACATCATACACACGGCAAATGGAAACCAAGCGCCGTACGTCTGGCAACGATGTTTTTTTTAAGGCCACCTTTTCGAGCGGAGCAGAAAGTGGAATTGAACTCCCCCCGCCATTAGACATGGCTGAGCTACGTTTCACGGGGCAAACACCCGCTTTATTGGCTGTGTTAGGCCATAATGATGTGGCCGGTCTTGGATGCGGTGAACCTACCATTCAATGGCTGGTTCCTGGATGGCCGGCGGCGGCTGCCACCAAATGACATCAAGTGTCTCGCAAACATCAGGTCTCCAGAGCAGGCTGACCCACACATGGTCAAAATGATGTCGACACGCAGGAACGTGTGTACAGCATTTCTCCGTTCTTGGCTTCCTCTGATGAATAGTCCATTGTAGTAGCGTGACTGGTGATGGTTATCGGCCAATCTCATTCAGTAGCCTCGAGTCACGCTCCATGGGCATAGCAGTGTTTGGATGCGGCGAACTTGAATAGGCTGGCAAGGCTTCCCAGCCAACACGCAGCAGCCCGCCACAACCCGAGCGCCTGTCATTCTCTCAAAATACAGCGTCACACGCCCTCGTTCAACCCACATGGCAACTGATCGCTTTTGGGTTTTGAGGCTCTGGTGACATTGTTCACGTTGTCGGAACCTCGCGAGACCGGATCTGCCGGTGCAGGATGCCCATTTTTGTCACCCTCGGATCTCAAAGGACACGTTATGCCAGGCATGGAAGCACAGTGCCCGCTTCCGACTCGGTCACCGAGTTGGCACGGTTCTTGAATTTATAACGCGCACGGGATGCATCGAGTCAACGACGAGGGTCTTCTCGCTCCACCCAAGTTGGCGCCCAGTTAAGTCGAAGAGCGGAGATGAGGGTGGTGAGCGCGTTGCCTGTTGCGGGATCATTCATGGACAGAGAGTAAGGCCCATATCTGCCAGCGCCCAAGGGGTATACCCGCATTGGATAGGAACAGAAGATGTCCCGCCGCAGCAGCCATCGAACCTGGCTTGGCGGCAGAGCTAGTCAGTGGGGGGGTGGGGAAAGAACGACTATCAGAAGCACTTGAATCGACAATTTAAGGTAGCCAAGTTCGCGAAGGTGGGCCCCTGGGACCATCCCCCGCCTGGGAAGTAGCCAAGCTATTCGAAAAGTCGGTCACTTTAGCAATGGATCATATCTCCAAGTCGACAATGGCCTGTTGGGAATCAGAGTGTGTGAGCAGACGCCAGTTGCACGGAGCCGGAATGCGATGGGTCTCACAGTGGAGTGGTGCAACGAACGTATGGACTCAAGTGAGATGGTACTTGACAAAAAATGCAAGAACTGTCCTTTCCTGGTCCCGCCGGGAGAAGGCTGGAGTGACGCCAAGCTACGACGCTACTCAGTAGAAAGAAAGACAGAAAGAAAAAAGGTCCGAAGGGAATGCTCATGCCAAGGGCGTGCCCCTGAACATAATAAATAATGTAACGACAGCATTTCTAAAGCTCTAGACCAAGATGGAGGAAGTAAATACAACATGTCACCACGAGTGTCCACAATCTTCCCTTGTTTAATTAAGCCGCCGAATTGCGGGGTAGCGAAGACAAGACACCGCTCGCAAAGTTGTAATCGGTGGTGGCCTCAGAAGTAGCAGCCGAAGTATTCAAGTCCACCGTCGTAAGCGATGCAGGGATGCGTGTGGTGAAATCGTCATCTTCCGAAACACTTTCCGATTCGGACGAGGACGGAAGTGATCCGCTGGGTGAACTCATCGCCCGGTACAGGCATGTGACTATAACGAGCAGGTCGCATACGATCAACGTCGATGTCAGCTGCAGCACTTGATTAGTCGTTTACGAGGGCGATAATAGAATGAGCATGCCTCCAATCCAAAGGCGACATAGTCGATGAACTCAACGCCAATTATATGACAAATCGCGTGGAACAACGAGAATATCGATATGACGGCACTCGACGAAAACAAGCATAAAATCATTCGACGCTGTCGTCGAGGAAGCTTGACTCTCCAGAGAAGCTTGAGCGAGAGGACCACCAGGGCGATAATTGAAGTGCAATCAGCTAGCAACGGGTGATGATCAGATGGAAATAAACGGGGACATTTGCTGTCCACCCACTCGTCACTCCGAAGAGGACTATCAGCGCTGGCAAAACACACATCGACTGTACACTTCCTGATATGGTATTTGTATTCGTGGTACACCACCAGATTTTCAGTGCAATTATCGTTGCCCAGAAAAGGATGAAAAGGATTGCCATGCCCCGGGTCACCTTGCGGAGGGCGGACGAAGGTGGGATAACCCGTATGGTTGAGTACAGCAGACTCATCCGAACCGTCCTAGCACAAAGTGACATCACGGATTGAGCCATATGCAACGTACGACAATGCTAGAGCTGCCTACCACTCTGTACTCGTAAAAGCGATCGAGACCAGCCAGCTGGTGATATATGCCACCTCATAACTACCTATAGGCTAGGTAGTCAGCACACGTCAACGAAACAAAAGGCAGCGAATCTTCTTACAAGTGTCAGAACATATCAGTCGAGCAGTGACGAATATCGTCCCGCAGACAAACACTATTGCTGCCCACGCATCTTCCCACCAGAATCGTTGTATGTACAGTCTGAATAACAATCGAAAGAGTGTGAGTGTCAACGCCAAACTGTTGATGACACTGAATGCGACTGGAATTGGGAGATTGATCAATGTGCATGTCAAGCACGCGATTGAGAACTCACTAGAAAGAGCGGTAAGACTGGCTGCCATGGTAGAAGTGCTGCGGGACCGACGGAAGGACCTATTTAAGATTTCGAAAACTCGGTTTCACGATACGTAAAGATTAGGTATTAGGTTGCACGACTGTCAACTCAGGTTCACTGGCAGATCGGAATAGTAGGCATACCTTTTCGAAACACGATAATAGTGCCCTGGGCTAAAGCAGATTCAGAATTGCGACTCGTCCAATTAACCGACCATGGGCAACATGGACTTTGAGTAACAAAAAGTAAATCGAGGACCATGACCGTAGATGTTTGAAGTCAATACGACAATTGGTGTGGCAGCGTCATCCGTCGGAAGACCCTGGCAATTTCAAAGAATCACTGGTCACTGACCGTGAGCGTCCCTTCAAGTTGGCCCAGCTGCAAACCACGTTTGTAACGTCATCCTTTCACAAGCCACTATCTGAGAATTATGATGGAATATAAGAAGGGATTTTAACGATCGTTCCCTTCAATACTTTCAATCGCAGGGTGAAGGAAGAAAAAATGCGCACCTTTCGTAGGAGTCCAGAATCATTGAAACGTTTGGTACATAACTACCTGCGCGGGTCACGGATTCAGGGTGCCAGCAGTGATGCGAAACGCTGCTGGCAGCATGGACAGCCTGCAGAGGCCCTTCGTACGTTCCCGCGTGACTTTTCCTCTCAAGTCGCGACTTACATAATTATCTGCAGACTCACTGGTACTCCTTCGCGAACGTGCAGTCAACTATAATTTAATGCTGTAGAGGGTATAATGACAGTTCTGAGATATACAGATCAAGGAATGTACGAGTTCACGACACGATGAACATCCACAACGAGGCTTCTTCCAGTATCCACTGTCATCTTCCCTCGCTAGGCCGCAGACCTGCTACATAATGAATATAGGGTGCCACTCATAATATTACTGTCAGTAGCCCGTGTAGTAGTGGCCAGTGTGCTCAAATCCACCGTCGTAAGCGAAGCAGGGGGCCGAGTAGTGAAGTCGTCATCTTCTGACTCACTTTCCGACTCGGATGGACGTGATCCGTTCGGCGAACTCTGGATCACCCGATACACGTATGTGACTACGACGAGCAAATCACATACGATCAACGACGATGCCAACTGCAGCGTTTGGTCAGTCGTTTACGAGGGTAGTGATGGAATTAAGCGTGCCTCCAATTCAAACGCTACATTTTTGATGGTGTCGATGTGAATCAGTTGACAAACTGCGTGGAACAGCGAGAACACCGATATGAATGCACTCGATGAGAATAAGCATAAAATCATTCGACGCTGTCGCCGAGGAAGCTTGACTCTCCAAAGAAGCTTGAGAGAAAGGATCACCAGGGCGACGTCTGAAACGAGATCGGCTGGTAACAAGTAAAGATATGATGCAGCGAACGAGGACATTCATTGATCACCTACTTATCACTTCGAACAGAACTATCAGCATCGATAGGCCACACACCGGGAACTCAACTCCCAGTGTTAGTACAGGTATCGTGTGAATGACACACCACCAGGCTTTCAACGCAACTAAAGTTGCCCAGAAAAGGAAGAAAAGGACTGCAATGGCGCGAGTGACCTTGCGAAGGACTGACAAGGGTGAGATGACCCGGATGGTTGAGTACAACAGACTCATGCGAACCGCCCTAGTACAAAACATGTATTGAGCAACATACAACCTACGTCGAGGCTAGAGCTGCCTACCACAACGTACTTGTGAAGCTAATTGAGACCAGCCAGCTGGCAATATATGCTGTCTCATAGTTTTCATAGTCAGCTATAGGTTATAGGTTAGGTCGTCGGCGCATATCAAAGGAACAAAGGAAATGAATCGGCTTGCCAGCTTCATAACAAAGGAGTTGTGTAGCGGTGAATATCGCCCCGCAGGCGAACACTACCGCGACCCACACATCTTCCCACCAAAATCGTCGTATGTGCAGTCTGAAGAACAATCGAAAGAGTGCGAGTATCAACGCCAAACCATCGATGACACTGAATGAAACTGGAGTTGGGAGATTGATCAGTGCCTGTCAAGGACACGGTTGAGAACTCACTAGAAAGAGCGGCAAGATTGACTGTCATCTTGGAAGTGCTGTGGAACTGATGGAGGCCCGTTAAAGAGGCCCAGAAACTTGGGAGCTACGATACGTAAGAATTAGGTCAGGTTGCACGATTGTCAACTCAATTGGAGGTGATAAGCCCACCGTTTCGAAAGGTAACTGAATCGCGGCGGTAAAAGAAAAAATTTAGAGTATGGGAGTATGTGTCTTTGCCGCAGCGATGACGGCCCGAAAAACATACTCACAGGCTCACACGAATTTTTTGCTACGCATGCGTGTTGTCCATGATCGGCCGCATGAGTTGCGCTCTGAATTTACTTGAGCTCAGGGCAACGTCGAGATTGTCAAAAAGCAGATCAGTGACATTTGCAGGAATCTTAAACAGAAATGACCCGTGGTAAGTTGGATGGGCGAGGCTGACTGACGCGGCAGCGTTAGTGCCCGCTGAAAGACCCTGGCAATATCAACTTCATCGTCTTGGCCCATTTGCAAACCATGTTTGTAATGTCATCGGTTCACTGGCAGAAGCCCGGGCTATCCAGTGAAAGTTATGAATCATTTGGAGGACGGATGCTGGCTAAGAGGGAAAAGCCCGACGAATGTTTCTTTACTATTCACGACGCTGAGCCCAAGGAAGAAAATCTGCGCACCTTTCGTAGTAGTCCCAAATCGCTGAAGAGCTGGCCAGCTTGGTGGCCGCCTAGTTGCCGCGTCATTCATTCAAAAGTCGGGTGTCAGTTTACCTACGCAATCTCGAGTTGAATATACAGTCGAATTCGAAGGTAACGGGTTCAGGGCGTCAGCTGTT
>JBBPNQ010000362.1:0-19164 GCA_038090975.1 Boletellus pseudochrysenteroides
TGAGGAGACATGAGGCGAGTCATGAGGTGATGCATGAGGCAAAGGCAGTGGCATAGCCATGCACAGCACAGAGATTAATAGCATGAGGTATACCATGAGGTATGACATTGTAATTATGTCATGGTCTAGACTGAGTCATGTGATAAGTCTCATGACACAAAAAAGAGCGTGGAGTGACAAGTCAAGTGACATGTCTTGTGAGTGTAGTCTTAGCATTAGAAATACAGGAAAAATAGGGGCCTTTGGATAGCAATTGTAACAACCATAATATTATTTGACAGATAGAATTTCTGATTGACCTTGCATGCCATGCAAAAGTTATCTAGATATGATGCTTATGCAATGTGCTATATAAGACCTTGTAGTTTTCCTTCATGGTGTTAATGCCTGGCCCTACAGAGAGGAAGTTAGATACCATTTGCCTTGCTTGTCCAGTGTATACTCATCCAACAAGTTGTGATGAGATATATCCAAGGGTTTCTATTCCCTGAAGAAAGCTCCTGAACATTTCTCATGTCCTGTCAGTTTGTACAAAAATTGCAACTACATTATAACACTTTGGGATTTTATATCAATAAGAAGTTGGATTGCAAACATCCTGGGATACTGTGCATGAAAAGAAAGACATTCCAACTGCATGTGATTCATTTGCCTTTAATCTACTCTCTGTACCAGTGAGCATTGATCACCTGGGACTTGGCACAATTTGTAGATACACGTGATGCAATTACCATCCTGAGATCACCGAATTTACTTTCCTCATTCGAAAGAGACCTCTTGTGCTTCACGCAGTGAACGAAGCCCCTGTTTCTCTTTTTCTGTCAAACCATCCTCAAAAAGCCGCAATATGTTCGTCGCATCGACAAAAGACCTTCTGACAACATGAGCACGTTGAGCTGATCGAGGAACGATTCGGCAACGAAATGGGCGGGGAGCAAGGGTGAGGTCCTGGTAACGTTCCCTTAATAACGCGTCTCGAACACCAAGGACCTGATCTTACGCTAGTATAATCCTCAAGGTCAAGCTTGATGGGCTGTCCCGTTACCTGGTCTACTGCAGGGTGAAAATCAAAGGCCCAAAGCAATCGCATCGTTGTCAACTCCTGAAAGATGATTAAACGCGACTTAAAACACACGAATACATGACAAACCATCGATTGTTCAGCAACGTGCATCCCGGGACAAATCCGCTGGATTCATTCCATGATCAGCCTGCTGCAGCCGTAGCCGGTGATGATTGAGCATACCCTGCCTGCTCCAAATACGAGGGTATCCCGCATATCTCTACCATGTTCCTCCGTTTTGGTTCCAAACTTGTTTTTCAAGTATCGTTCAGGTTTAAATGCCTCTGGATTCTCGAATATCTCTGGGTCGTGGAAGATCGCCCCTACAGTGATGTCGTCAGGAAAACGGTGTACTGGATGACATGGGAACATACATAGATTCATCACGATTGTCGCATCGCGAGGGATAACATACCCCCTGTACTAGGGGAATTCAGAATTCTAGGTATTATGCGTTCATTATTCACAGGACTTACAGAATCGCTCTCGATCGTCGCATGGGGCAGTCCCATCGGCAACATTGGTCTATACCTGATTACCTAGGTCGCAACCATGTCAGTCATGTGGGATGTGCGACAACGCAATGAACAACCTCCTTGATGAGGGCCGTGATGTATGGCAAGTCTTTCAAGTCGTCTAGGATGGGAAGTCTCGCATCTCCGACAATAGAATCCAAACCACCTTGTGCAACTTTCGTGACGTTCGGGAATGCGCACAGAAGTAGGATCAGGGACTGTATATAAGTCGCTGATGTATCTGTTCCTGCTTCCAACATAACGATTCCCAAATGACTACAACGAGAACTTCAGCCGTAAGTCATGTGAAAATTGGTTGATGTGCGCACGCCACAATAGCCCTGTCCAGGGCGAGTCCTTCTCCACGGAGAATCATCTCCTCGACCATGGAACGAGGGTCTTCTCCTCGTTTTACTCGGGCTTCACATTCCCCATAAAACCGCCAGAGTAATGCGTCTCTTCGTTGACGCACGTCTTCACAATCTCGGATCCATGGCGCCCATCCCCTTGGGATGTACTTCAAGAAGGTTAAGATATCAATTGGAGGATGCGTTCCGGGGCTGACAGTGTGCTCAAGAGCATGAAGGGTCTCGAAAAATGTAGATGCATCGGGTGAGGTGTAGTGGGGTATCCGAGTTCCATACACGATAGATTTTGCGACTGAATGGGTAAAGCGACGTGTGGCAGAGTAAAAGTCCTGGAATGTACGCTTGAGTATTTAAAATGCATGTGATGGAAACTGATTCACATCAGGGTGTTCAAGGATATCATAGAGGAATTGTGAACATTCCGCCTCCTGGATCGGCACGTGCTTTGTCGTTGCCTGAGGAGATAAAGCCTGGTTCAACCATTTCTTGAGGGTGCGCAGTTGGGTGCCTGTGACATGTCAGAAGTCCCTGTCGCGGAGGTGCGCAAATAACTAGCCATATTTCATGAAGCCCATGTGGTTTCCATCAGTGATTTGATCGACAAGAAACATCGAGGGGCGGGTACTCGCGTTCCAACCGGTCTTGTCAAGAAGTTCTTTCGCCGCAGTTGCACTCGAGACGATGATCATGGTTCCCGACGCGATTTTAAGCTTCAAATGATAGTTGGATGAAGGACAAACATTTTAAACACAATGCGCTCACCGTGAAGATATCACCCCATTCCCGAGCCCATTTTTGAAACCTACAATTTCTGGGTAAGTGACCGTATTTTTTCCGAGTGCCACTCACTGTATGTGTAACTCTGAGCGGGGGAACAGGTGCAAGTTGCCCAAGATAGGAACAGTCGGTGGCCCGGGAGGCAACCCATGTTCACGCCTGGAAATAGTCGCAAGAAAGTATGCCAGACCAACCCCGAGTGCTACAACGCCAGCCTGCTGCATTGATCCTTGGGCGACTGAGTGCCTCTGGTGGGCTGCCGCTGATAAAGGTATAGAAACTTGATGCTCTCATCCGAGTTCAGCCGATCCATGGATGGGTGCACTGACTCTGCGACACGTACGGCCAAACTCGGATGAAACGGTCGAATATGCTACCTGCTTTCATACCAAATGGGCGGATAGAGATAACAGATAAACCTCCACTGGCTACGAGTCAAAGTCGGAGGAAATACCTCTAGTAGTCTCGAATCACTGACCGTGCGCTGTCACGGCCTGGAGCATCCTAAAGAGTATTGCCGCTAGTCTCGGGACCAGACGGTTCGATATCGATGCGGTTCGCACAGAATTGGACAAAAGACTCACGATGCGACTCGTAAAGTTGCCAAATGGAAACCACACGAAGACTTTCTGCATCTATATTGCGTTGAAACTCCTAGAAAAAGCCAGATAACTGCAGCCGTGGGAAGGCTACACATCTACCGAAATGACTTCATAGCGGGGTGGTCACCAGACTAGGCAGTGACGGCAAGGGATTCCACAGTCAAAACAAGGCTGCACCACCGTCATTTGAATTTTTATTATGGATACTACTACATTCGTGACGAGTGTTGCGTGCCCTGTTACTATGGCATTAGATGTGCACATTTATTCCCGCAAAATTTCGGCCCGCTGCACCACATAAAAACAGTTCCCACCTCAATTTATTGCCCCGCCACGGCGCAAACATCCTTTGAGAATAAAAAAAAACATTGGATCAATGGTTTTTTTTTTTTTCTCCACCTGCGCACTGCGCGTTTTTTTTTTCTTTTGGGTTACGTCCCACTAGCTAAAGTAGCCACAATGAGTTAATTTGCAAAATATACGTAGAGTCCTATCTAATCTATCAAGTATGAGACTGAGGGGACAGCAGGGCTAAGTTGAGGTTGGGGTTGGCGAGGTATGCGCAAGTGATAACAACAGCAACGACAACATGACAGTCATGCTGTCATGATTGTGCCGTCGCTGTCGCTGTTGTCATGGGGTCGAGTCCAAGGGAAGGGGAGCACCAGCACCAGGACGAGGACGAGGGTGCTGGGGCTGGCTTGAGAGTGGATGTGAACAGTGAGGTGGACACAAGCAATGATAACAACGACGACGACGCCACAACCGTAACAACACGATTGTGGTGTCACCGTCGTTGTGCGGGGATGACGGCGAGGGCAAGGGACAGGGTAACCGCGGGTGTCAGGTGCGGGCACAGGTTTGTCATGGGTCACACTCTTGTGACCCGTACCTGTGCTGGTCACTAGACGTAACCCAAAAGAAAAAAAAAACACGCAGCGCGCAGGTGGAAAAAAAGAAAAAAAACCATTGATCCAATGTTTTTTTTTATTCTCGAAGGATGTTTGCGCCGTGGCGGGGCAATAAATTGAGGTGGGAACTGTTTTTGTGTGGTGCAGTGGGCCGAAATTTTGCGGGAATAAATGTGCACATCTAACGCCATATGTCACCACCCTTAGCAGCTAACTCTGCAAGAAAGTTGGTACGCCACACACCAACAGCAATCAGAAAAATTTATTCTTCTTTGTTTGCTTCGTCACGTCATCATCCTTCTCATTATCATGTGCCTTACACTCAAGTGTCCGCTCGCTAGTAGTGCTGTGGAGGTACTAGTACCTGCAGCCAACAGACACCTTCGGAAAATTTCGTTGAACGGCACCCGTGTTGACTATACTAATACACGTATCATTTCACGGGGTTTCGGGGCGACAAGGGGTCTTCCAAGCGATCAACGGGCGATCATGTTTCCTTAGAGTATTCAAAATGTATTCCCGGATAACGGAACAACTGTGTTGTCCTTGCTGTGCAAGAGAGCGGGGGGGAGCGGCAATGGATGATCAACGAAAAATTACGTTATCTAGCCTCAATTCGGGTTGGCAGCTGAAAAACCAGTTGAGGACGCCGTCTTCCGGATCACACAGTTAAATCAAATAAAATTCGAAGATACATTCACACCTTCATATAGCAGATAAGAATTGGCCTTCCATGGTCAAGGGACGTGACATATCTGAGGTCAGTTTGTAACAGTATCAGTAGAAGATGCGTCCTAAACAAGAACGGCATCTTGGTAGCTTTAACGTGGATTGTGCGGCCGGCGAAACGTTCAAAAAATGAATGATGAGGGTCGAGTGGCATGTAAAAGCCCTCAGACCCATAATTTCGTCAAAATATGCCCCCATCACAAGCGATCTGGATCAAGTATTAATACGAATCATGCTCGATTGGGCGTGGGATTTACCGTTTGTCCTATGGTATCAATCAATCAGAACTTGAGCGTGGTGGTAAGATTTTCCTTACCAGTGATAAATCGCCCTTTTTTGGATACAAGAAACGAAACCAATGCGGCGACGTCAATTGGTTGGCCTATGGTTCCTAACGCGCAACCATGCTAAAGTTCTCATTCGTAAATCGTCAACGACATGAAGTTCGGAAGCCATGTACTCACGGCAACATTTATGTCGGATCCTTTCATCAGTTCAGCGTACTGAGCAGCAGTTTCATGTACTGAGACAATATGTTAACTGTCAGCGTTATCTCGAGAACGCACATGTCTCGGCTTACACAAGGGTGTATCTATGGACCCGGGAGCATACGAGTTCACGGTAATACCATATTTACCCACCTCCAACGCTGAGTAGAAGGTTGTTAGGGCGTCGTAGATACATGCCAATGGCTTACCAAGACTTTGTGTAAGGCCTTTGATAGCAAACTTGCTTGCAGAGTATGCAGAGAAAAGAGCAGCACCTGCGATTTTCCAAAATCAAAACTCGGCAGGCTAGGTTAAGAGTGTGTCCAGTCCCTTGTATTGCTTACCTCTGCGGCCGGCAATGGACGATGCTGTTACAATTCTGCCACCACGATCTTGTGCAATCATAACGCGAGCAGCAGCCCTCATGCACGCGTGGGTTCCACGTACGTTCAGGTTGAACATACGCTCTAAATCATCAGCAGTCGCTATGGAGTTTTGTGAGAGGAGCCCTCCCGAGCACTGATCGGATGTTCTTACTGTCGGTGAAGGGTTTGGCAAAACAGGTGCCCACATTTGCTATCATCTGCGCTGCCTGGTCAGAGATCGGAATAGAGATCAGGCAGATGCACGAACCACGTCAAGACTACCCAGGCTGTGGACAGTTTCATCAACCATGTGCTGTACTTCGGTTTCCTGAGTGACGTCTCCCGTCGTGATTATGGACTTGAATTCTGGATTGCGAACAGTCAAGTTTTTTTGCAGGTCACTGAGCTGACGTATCCTTGAGGGCAAGTCATTCAAGGCTATATTGTAGCCATCCTTTGCTAGTTGCATGGCAACTGCTCTCCCGATACCTCGAGCACAGCCAGTCACCATCGCGGCTCGCATTGTGATCGTCGAGGTGCGGGTGCGGGAAGTAGCTTGTGGCATTCAGTCCACCTGGCATCTTTTATCATTTCTGCTTTGACTGCTCGAGAAAATAATATTTCTTGGGAACTACGTAAGCCAGAGGCTGCGTCTACTAAGTCACTTCAACTCCCTGCGTGCTAACCGGACAGTTCTCCTTTCGCACACCCCCATTCTCACCACATAGTCATCAGGAATCGCTTCAGTCACGACGGGAACCACCTTCCGCGTGGGCCGAAGATGGACCTGAGCATACCGCAACCATGCAATGAAGCTTCCGTCTTTCACATCGGCGTTGGCGTTTTCTAGCCGGTTCCACAACGCAGGTAACCACACGTGCTTGGCTCCGATGCCAGAAAATAGCTTTACGATCGTCGTGTTCGCACAAATATAATTTGCCAGCGATTCCGCTTCTTGGTTTCGTTCCTCGGGATCGAGGTCCTCCCGTTGACTTGCGAACAGGTCGAACAGTCTTTGGCCGTTGTAATTCGTAACCTCTTGCGGATACGCCTGGTCGCTAGTCATGTCGAGCTTGAAAACCTTGTTTGACCAGTATGCGCGGCCATCGAACCCGTCTGATGGGTCTTGAATCAAAACCAGACGCTCGAAGACGAGATGCACAGCAAGATAGTCGGTGAAGGTCTTGAGGCTGGTTTCATCTTTCCCGTAATCCTCTAGCATCTCTGCGCCGTATAGTCCTAACCAGCTTACGAGCAGGTCTTCATGGATGTCTTTCAGGCTGTCTTTACCCTGCCAGAGGGTCGAAAACGCGTCTCTCCAACGTTTGACAAGCTCGTCTCCTTTCTGCGAGAAGAGCGCGGAGGTATTAAGGATGCGATACTCCTTTGGACGGAGGTTGGTGGTGTAACCGCCCATGGTATATGGGGTTCCGGGGTCTTGGATGACCTCCCATATGTCATCCAGGTCACAAAACACCATGCAGCTGACGTCGAGCCAGAACCCTCCGAATTCGTATAATAGAGAAAGTCTGACGAGGTCGGATAAGGCCTGTGGGTTTTTATGGGAGCTCCTCTTGAATGCCTCAGGAAATCCTTCTATGTTGAGGAATGAGGAGATGTGGTTCGTTGATTGCGGGACGACATCAAGGATGCGGACCTAGAAGTGGTCTTGAATTTCTAATACAAACGACTCGGTTGTAGGCCCCAACGTACGGTCCAACCCGACGGCTCAAACCGTCGCATCCAAGCAATGATATTCCGCTGAGTCCATGGACGCATGCTTCCCCAGCCGCCATCCCAGAAAGTCCATATGTTCTTCTCTGAGGTGACTGGGCGGTATTCCAATAGAGTGTTGGTTACCTCTGACTCTGCACGCAGGTCAAGCTTTTCTGCGGGGACCGCTGCGACGCCTGGAGGTAGGCTTGGGGCAGGATTTGCCATCGAGGGGGTGTACTATATTCACTGATAGTTAGCTAATTGAACTGCAAAACTCAGAAACTTCATTTATCACTCGAACCTTTGCCGTATAGGTGTGAGATCCCACGCTGATCGGTCGCTTGCTTGAGGACATCAGGGAATTGGATCTTCCGGTGAAGTCCGTGGAATTTGTCGGAGTACGACGGAGGCAGATCAGGCAGACCCTTCAGTCAGATTTTATTGTAGAAATGGTTCCCCAGGAGATGTACAAATGGCTGTATATATAGTACCAGCTGGATGTCAGCCATCTTTCTGTATAGCTGGTACTACTGTGTCACAAAAAACTATTTTTAATGTCAATGCCTTATCAGGCATTGCAAGGTTAAAATATGCCAGTAGCATTACAATATCATTAGAATCCCACCTGAAACTATGTCAATGCTGTTAAAATGCGGAGGTCTTTAATTGGAAGGTAGTTCCAATGCCATTACAAAGCTGCTGACCAAACTGGGACCATAACCCCTGTTTCAATGGTTCCAAGGGGCCCCAATGAGTCCCAATGCATTCTAAACTTACTAATTGTCTGCCAAAACATCCTGATGCCATCTGTTTATTTTGTCTCAGTTTCCATTCTGACAGCCCCTTGTACTCATATTGCAACCAACAAATCATGAATTCCAAGTAATTGATATTGGATGGTAGAACTAGTATAGTCGAAAATAATCATCCATAACTATAGTAGGAATCAAGTCAGAGTGTAGATAACAAAGCAGAAACTAGTGACTGGGGCACTTAACAACTTGCATGCTCCAATAATGCTGCATGCACAAAATGGAAGGGATAATACAGTCACTGTGTTGCATGTTTTCAAGTGTTTGCCCAGAATCAATGGAGACAACATGCACACCTAATATACAGTGGTATTAGTGACAGTAACATGAAAGCTGACTTGGAAAACACAATAACTTACCAGCAATACCAGCATTCATTTATGCTGCCATAGTCTCAATCAAAGCAAGTGCTGAGAATATAGATATCACATCTATATTAGCCCCTATCAGATCAGATATTTCTTGGTATAATTTTATCTTATCCAATCTGTAAGCAACCACTAATCCTATACAGGACTAGGGTCACCAATGATAGTACTTGTGAGGAAAAGTGTTTCAGGAGATAACCCAAATGTGAAGGGACAAAGGAATAAACCTCAGGTGGGAATGCTCACCTGGTTGATGAACAAGACTGGTAAGATCAAGTGATAGATGTTGAATCTCTGAGAAGCTCAGGTAGAACAAATAAAGAGATAACTCGTTAGATTAGATGATCACTAGACTGATCATCTTATATACATAAAGATATTGTTTGTATCTATGTACAAAAGTGACCATAGATAGAAACATTCTAGAATGCTAAGTAAGAGTTCTAAGTAACTGTCCAATAGCAGATAGAACTCTAAGTATGGCGTGCTCTGACATCATGATGGTGCAATCATGACATCAGTATGACATCATAAGTCTAGATCATTACTAACATGAATAGTGTCAGCCAAAGTCTAGACTAAAGGTCTGGATCAGATAAAATAAAATAATACCAAAGAAATATCTGATCTGATAGGGGCTAATATAGATGTGATATCTATATTCTCAACACTCCTCCTCACTGTTCATGTTGGGAATGGGATAAGCATAAGCATCTTTCTACCTTCAAGAAACTTAAGTTTCCCTAAGTTCTTGGTAAAGATGTCTCCGAATTGAGTGTTAGTGGTGACATAGAAAAGTTCTACTTCACCAAACTCGACAGCTTCGCGAATATAATGATTAGGAATGTGAATGTGTTTAGTTTGACCTTCTTGTGCTGGATTGAATGCTAAAAAGATAGCTCCTTGATTGTCTATGCACATGGGTATGTGTGAAAGTGGTATTTTGATCTCTCCAAAGAGATTAGTAATCCACTGCAATTGTTTAGCACATTCAGTCATTCCACAGTATTCTGCTTCTGTGGATGATAATTGAACACATTTTTGTCGCCTGGAAAGCCATGAGACTATTCTGTTAGCAAGAAATATTGCATAGCCAGTAGTAGACCGAGATGTTTCTACATCACCTGCCCAATCAGTGTCTGAATAAGCGATAAGTCTAGATTCAGTTCCAGAAGCAGAGTATTTTATGCAGAGATTCTCAGAATGAGAAAGATAGCATACTATCTGTATTGCCTTCTGCATATGTTTCTCTGTAGGATTGGAAGTGAATTGCAACATTTTGATTACTGCATATGCAATATCTGGTCTGGTTCCAAGCATAATGTATAGCAAGGATCCAATGACCGATTGATAATGACTTTGCAGAGAGGGATTTTCTTTCCTATCATTAGGATGTGGAATATATCCTGTAGGAAGAGAAACAGAAGTATCTTTGCAATTCTCTTGACCAAAATGCTTTACAACTTTAGAAGTGTACTTGATTTGATCAAGGATAAGAGTTCTGGATTTACGATTTCTTGTAATCCACATGCCAAGATATTCTTTTGCTTCACCTAAATCATGAGATTCCCATTTCTTCATGAACTGTTTTTTGTGAGAAAGAACAAGCACCCTGTTGCTACCAATGAAAAGAGCATCGTCAATGTAGGTAACAACAATAATAATGTCTTTGCCAATGAACTTAACATAAATGCCAGAATCAGCAGTGCATCTCTTAAAGCTGAAGCTAACAAGGCTTTTATGAAGCAGTTTGTTCCATTGAAGGGCTGCTTGCTTAAGACCATAGATGGCCTCTCGTAGTTGACAGACCTTAGATTCCTGGCCTGAGATTATGAAACCTTCTGGTTGCACCATATAGATTTCTTCATCCAGTTCTCCCAAGAGAAAAGCAGTCTTAATGTCTAATGCTTCAATTTCCCAATCGTTTAACGCTGCTAATGCAAGAATGAGTCTGACTGTTTTAAATCTTGCAACTGGTGAAAAGGTTTCTTCGTAATCTATTCTGAAGATCTGTGTAAAGCCCTTTGCAACAAAGCAAGCTTTAACACGATTGCCAGATCGTATGGCAAATACCCATCTCCCTCGGACGGGTTGACAACCTTTGGGTAAAGTGACTATGTCCCAGACCTTTTGGTCTTGTAAGGATTTCATTTCTTCTTTAGTGGCATCGTACCATGCTTTTTGTTGATCTCAAGGTAACTTTGCTATATCTTGGTATTGTTTTGGTATGATCCAATCACTATGATCTACAGCAACTGCAAAGTGATGAGATAACCACTTTTTGCTGTACATTTCTCCTAGATTATCTTGTTCATTAGTTGGTTCCTGTTCTGACGAATCAGGTACAACTTCCATATGTGGAGATTCAATCTCCTTCTGAATAGTTTCAAGTCCTTGATCTATATCTCTCTGAATTTGCGCTGGTGGACAATTACCATAAGCATTATCAGGTAGGAATCGTGGTTAAGGTGCATGATTTGATCTCTGTTGTGCAACAGGAGGTCTAAAGTTAGATCTATCATCTCATAGTGGATGATATTGATGAGGACAAATGCAAAACTCTGGTAATGATTCTCCAGAATGTTGTCTGGGAGGCATCCAATTAGCACGCATTGGTGCTGGCACCCACCATTGATTATCTTCTGATGGAGAAGGAGGAGAATTAGAAACAAGATATCTTTTATGCTGATGTATATCATCCAAATCTGGATGTTCTCTAGATTCTGGAGTGGGTCTTCTCACACCAGGTCATAGTGGAGAGAATAAAGTCCTTTCTGATTGAGCAGGACTGTCTCCAAAATATAGGGGTGACATTTGTCTAGGAGGTGTATATGATGGAAACCATGGTCCAGATGATCTGGGAGAATCCGGTGGATCCAATGGTTGAATTGGATTAGGTTCATTTTAATTTGGAAGAGGTATAGGGACATATATTGCTTGATCAGGTTCTGGTACCTGTGATCGAGTGTCTGTTTGAATGAGGTTCAATTTGATCCTCACCCAATTGATGGTCAAGATCTTCTATTGGAATAGGGGCAGGTCCGTCTTCTTGATCCTTGGAACAATGTGGGAAGAAGTTTTCATCAAAAGTAGCATTAGTTTCAATCACAACTCAATGTTTTGGATGTTGTTACGAACGCACTCTTCAGCCCCTATCGTAACCATCGCGGACATCCTATCTTCACACCTTATCTTATCTTTTGGACTTAGAACCTTTTTTTGACGACCATCACATGACTGGTCACGTGACCTGGTCTAGGCCTATGGTGTCATTATGACATCACGCCTCACTCTTTTAATCTCCGTTCCTTCTCTTCCATTCTAACATAGCCACGCATAGCCTCATTAATCTCCGCTGTAGTCTAGAACGTTCTAGCCTGTACGTGCACGGACCATTGTCATAACATGTACAAACACTTGTATAGTATATAGTCTTGAATCCCATCGCCCCAAGAACTCTAGTCAAGTTCTTGTGGGATTTCCCGCTAGTCTTCTTGCCCACTTTCCTCACAAGTTTCTGCGTCAGTGACCCTAGTCCTGTACAGGATCTAGCGGTCGCTTACAGATGTGACCAGAATCTCCAACCTTTTGTGTTGGATTCGTATCCTATGAATGTCATTTCTTCTGATTTGGGGGACAACTTGTCCAGCCGTAACTCAGGAGGAATGAAAACATACACTTGACATCCAAATACTTGAAAGTATGATGCATCTGGTTTCTTCCCATTAAATAACTCTATGGGAGTTTTCCAATTATGACAACACATAGGTTGTCTGTTGTACAGATGTACAGATGTCTTTACAGCGTCTTACCAGAACACTTTAGGAAGGCAGGCATGATGGCACATTGCTTCTGCCTTTTCTAATATGGTTCTGTTAAATCTCTCTGCACGTCCATTCTGTTGTGGTTTATGAGGAACAGAAGTCTGGTGTGTGACACCGCGGGAAGTGAGGAATGATTGAAATTCATTTCCCATATATTTCCCACCATGATCCGAACGTACGGAGGTAAGGGTGTGACCAGTGAAGGTCTCAGCCCAAGTAACCATATTGTGGAAATGCTGTGCACAATCCAACTTGACCTGCAAGAAGGAGAGTAAGGCATATCCGGAAAAATCATCAATAAATGTAAGAATAAACCGGGCACGAGAATGTGGTTCAACTGGAAAAGGACCAACAAGATCTGTGTGAACCAGAGCAAGAGGGCAAGAGGCCCATTTATTGGAGGATGAGAAAGAGCGATTGGGCATCTTACCAACCTGACAACCCCAGTAAGGAGGAAGTGTGGAATGTAAAGATAGGGATGGAACACCTGATAGATTGGTCAAGGCTTGACGAAGAGCATTATGAGATGTGTGACCAAAACGTTGATGCCAGATCTGATAAGAACTGTCATCCACAAGAGAGGTAACAAGTTTCACCATAGGAGTAATCTGTTTCGATTGAAACCAATGGAGATTGTTCGCAGGGGATAAAGCAGTAGCCTGTATCACCATGTGTCCTTTCTTGTTCCAGAAGTATGATCCTCAATTATTAATTTCACAGCGGAAGCTGTGATGAGTCATCTGTGATACAGAGAGAAGGTGATGTTTTGAATCAGGGGCGAACCAAACTTCTTTCAGAGTTAAGACAGGAGCATCAAAGGAGGCGTCATCCTGTTGTAGTAGTACTGTTCCAGGTCCATGCATGGATACTGTGGATCCATTAGCCACAGAGGCTGTTCGTGTATTTGGACCCAGATGAACGAAGTCATCTATAAATGGTGATAAGTGATCAGTACAACCACTATCAATCATCCAATGAGACTGGTTAAAAGTTGATCCTGTAGAATCACCCTGGAGCGTATTTGCTCCAATATAGAACAAAAGGTATTCATTGGAAACAGAATCGTATACAAGATCATTTGGATCTACTCCCTCTGTAGCTTCATCCATAGCTACGGCCCATTCAAATTCTTCCTGTGTTATCCTATGAGGATCAGGAGTGATATAAGTGGAGTAGTCCTTGGCTGATGCGCTTGTATGATGCACAGTATCTGAAACTAGTCTGCCAAGTGAAAAAGTCTATTTCTTCTTTCCTTTTCTGTCTCACTTATGAGAGATTGGTTCTTGTTCCAAAGGAACGGTAAGTGATTTTGGAACAAAAGGTTCCAATGATTGCATAAGTGGTATCTCTCATCTCATAGACAGTCCAGCTCCTTCTTTAGAGACATCAGACAGAGCAGGGTCAAAAGGAAGGTGAATTGGTTCTAATATCCATACCTGTATCCATTTCAGCATCTTTGTCAACAGCACCAGTTTCCCAAGAATTGAAGTCAGTGCCTTCTGTGATTTCTTGGAAATGTGACATGTCATTATAGTCCACATGCTCATTGTCATAATGAGACCATGCAACATTGCCTAAAGAGACATTCGGTTCTTCTTCAGTTGCTTCATTTAGTTCAATATCTGTGGAGATAACTTCATGTACAAAACCTTCTCCCTCAACAGTGTTAGCCTGAGGGGCCTTTCCTTTTCCTTTCCCTTTGCCCTTGTTTGCCTGTTGCAATTCAAAACCTTTGTGACAGTGATCTTTGTTCTTCTGCTGAACAGAAGTGTAAGGGCGTCTCTGCTGAAACCCTTGTTGGCTTTGGCCATAACCAGGGTTTGGAGTAGGTCGATTAAAGTTCTGCCCCTGAGGGCATTTCCACTGATTGTTGCGTGGAGGACCACATTTAATTACTGTCATGCGATTTAAAGAAGCACAGCTTATGTCATTTTCTTTCTCCACATTTGAAATGCAGGATCACAGCGGCTGATGTGTGCTGTGGAAATCTATCTCTGAAAGAATCTTTCGGGTAATGATGTCAACAGTAAAGTCTGTTTGAGAGGTGGTCTGTGCCACAGTGGAACTAAAGGAAAAGAAATCTTGAGGAAGGCATGTGGGAAGGAACATGGCTCGGAATGAGTCTGGTAGATTGAGACCAGCTAGATTTATCTGGTCAAAGTATGAAGTAAGATGATTGATATCTTCATTTGCGGAACAAAGGCGGATATTGGAATTAAGGGCTTGATGGAAAAGATGGAATTGGCCTGAAAGACCACGGGATCCAAAGAGACCGTTCATCCTTTCCCAAAGTGACTTTGCAACTGATGGATGAGTTACAGTCCCTGCTGGGATGTAATCATATGTGACATGGTGAAGAAGAGAGTCATTGATTGTATTGGCAATAATGCCACAGATGTGTTTGTCGATAACTACCCATTTGTCCTGGTCCGCTTGTTGAACACCAGCATATGAGATGGTGCCTGAGACAAATCCCCAGACAGAGAGTGACTCAAGGGTTGATTGAACACAGACAGACCAAATGGAGTAATTAGAAGGTCCTTTGAGGACAGGAATACGTGAGAGGATGGTATTGTTGACATTGAAATTGGTGGAGGTAGTAAGGGCAGCCATTTAGAGCAAATGAATAATATCTGTGAAACCAGTGTTATCAAAAAGATCGATATAGACATATGAAAGAAGTGAAAATGGTACATTGCCTATTTGTCCTGTTCCTGGTTGTCCTGTCCTTTGTTGTCCCAAAGGCAGTAAAGTGGATGTCCCAAGTCCACTTCCCATGGAAATATTTTTCTGCTGTTGTTGCCAGGCATGATAATGACATTGTTTTCGGGTAGGACCTGAAGAAGTAATAGATTTCTAATGCTCTTGTAACTCCACTTTGCTTTGTTTCTCCATGGGTACCTGAAAAATGTAACCCATAGGTAAGGGATCTCAACTTGCTGATGAAAAAAGAATCTAAGTACAGTGTTGGAAAGAAATGAGAATTTGGGATTGTTAGATCACTAGTAAATCCTTGTTGAAGTACTATCTCAGTATCTCTACAATTTATGTAGGGCAAATCAATCTCTGGAATTTTGTTCCAGGCGTTACAGTCAAGAAAACTATGAAAACATTGATCAAAGGGAATGAGAAAATTGTAAGGCTTAACAGCAAAGTGTCCTATTGGCCAAGTGGAAGGAAGAGAGTGCGAAAGTAAATGTCTACCACCTCTAAGTAAGGTGGCAAAGCTTTTGTTTTCTTTCGCCTTCTTCTGCAGCAAGTCTCTTTCCTCTTTGGAAAGTCCCCACCAAAGATGCATAAATGACATCTTCTTGGGGAGTACCTGCTGCATCTTTGATCAACTTCTGTATAGTACGAGATCATCTATAGATATCGTAATTCATATCAGCAAGTTGTAAATGAAAGAATTGATCAAAAAGAAAATTAAAAGTGGTCTGGTCCATTCCCTTGTAGTGTTGCAGCTGCCTCATGATCTCTGGAGGTACAGGGTGCCA
Organism: Boletellus pseudochrysenteroides; assembly: GCA_038090975.1. NCBI lineage: Eukaryota > Fungi > Basidiomycota > Agaricomycetes > Boletales > Boletaceae > Boletellus > Boletellus pseudochrysenteroides. The sequence goes on from JBBPNQ010000362.1 coordinate 16,033, forward strand.
CATTGTATCGTCCTGATTCCAAAGTTCATCATCAAAGACAATGTTGGGCGAGTTGTTGGCTTTGACCAACATAACATTAGTATAGTTGGTCGGAGGGAATGTATCTCGCCTAAAAATCTCGAAGCCTTGTCCATGGACGCGATGGCTTCGGAAAGGATGGAGGGATTGAGTTGGGAAAGCCCATCCTGTGCCTTCAAAGGCTTGAGCGATGGTCTTGTCAGTGTATGTGAGTGTACCATGGCCAGGTCTCAACTTCCTGATACCTCCCCCATGCTACTGCTACATTGAGATTGAGAATTGGAAGTTGATGGAGAAGGGGGTGGGACTTGTAATGCGGGAAGGTCGTCAGGACTTGTTGACCTGGTTCAATTTCCCAGAGGATATGATGGTGAGGGTTGGTGACGTTGAGATAGCTTACTGCCGCGTGGCAATTGGTGGTCTTCTAATAGGCTGCTATCAGCCTGTCTTCCGACAACTCCAGGCTCCTGCTCACTTCTGGGCTCCCTAGCTCGTTGTCTTCTTCTCTCACCTCATCTTCTAGCTGAGCAATTTGGATGGGGTGGAGTGGCACTGGAGCTACCAGATGCCATGGGGCATGCAGGAAGTTGACTTCCAGGAGATCCAGTGGAGGAGTATCCACTCAGAACTCTATTGGGTCCTGGAATGGAGGCGACTGTGGCTGGATTGCTGGAGGACCCATGTTGGCTAAGTCTGGTACTGGTGTTGTGAACTTGATTGAGGGATACCGAAGTTGGGAAGACGGTGGAAGAGATTCCAGGAGAAGGGACCATGCAGGTTGATCCCATTGGGAGATCATGTTGTTGATTGTGGAGGCAGACATCATTTAGGATCGCGTCAACGATGAGTGGACCAGAAAGAGTAAAGCAGCAGCGGGAACGCTGTATGAAGAGGAAGAATCGGAGTTGGAACTGTGGGGAGTATGTAAACGATTAAAAATAGTAAAAGGGATGTCATGGATCTGAAGATCCATGGAGTTTGTACGGAGTACTGTTCTATCTCCATGCGTGTGAAGCTCACCTCGCTCTATTGCACCAGCACAGATGGGGCAAGGAATTTCAAATGGTGCCCCTGGTGATACCACGTGTATGTCCTCAATGGGATGTGGGAAAGTGTTAGGTGTTATGATCGCTACCAAAGAGCCTCTATTTTTCCTACATTTTCTATGCTAAGGCTACACTCGCAAGACATGTCGCTTGACTTCTTGCTCCATGCTCTTTTTCGTGTCATGTGACTTATCACATGACGTATCACGTGACCTATGTCCAGACCCTTGTCACATGACTCAGTCTAGACCATAACATCATTACGACATCATACCTCATGGTACACCTCATGCTATTAATCTCCATGCTGTGCATGGCTATGCCACTGCCTTCACCTCATGCATCATCTCATGACTTGCCTCATGTCTCCTCATGCCCTATGCCCTTGCTTCTTATGCCACATGCCTTTCATCTCTGTCTGTCACATGCTTCATTCTTACTCATAGCCACTTACTGTACATGCACTCCCTTCAGACTCTTACTATACGTAGTAGTTGTACTCACATGCACTGCTTGGTCCATGTGCTATCCTGTAGAGTATATAAAGGGGGACACCTGTGCCTTACAGCTGCAGTCTTGTCCTCTTGGAGAGCCCACCAGAGCAATCCACGACTCCTTGACTCATACTACTGTCTTAGCACAGCTAGAGCTAGTCTGGTTAGCTTTGGTTGTTTCATTAAGCCGAGGCTGCAGTGGAGTGGGGCAGTGATAGGAGAATTGGCGTGGTTGATTAGAAGGTCTCGCCTAAGAAGGTGGTTGAGCAGGCCTAGTGGCCTGAGGATGGAATGGGATGGGACAGATAGGACAAGCAGGAGGACTAGGCGATGGAGGTCTGGGAAATGGCCAAGTGGATTGATCACTTATGTTCTCTGCAACACTGTGAATGTTGCAGGACAATGTGAGATTGTGCATCACATTGTTAATGATAAATGTAAAGATAATGAAAAGGTCTTGGGCGTGCACCAGAATATTAATCCACCATTTCCAATAGTAATCACGACTATGCCATGATTTCTAACTAGAAACTCGCCTTCCTTGATTGCTGAGAACATATGTATGATCACCAGCAAGATATCAAGGATCAAGGGATAGAACTAGTGTTCATTGTGCGAGACCATGAGAGGCACTGGCAAATTCAAAAGACGAACTCCGCTGATCAAATGGGGCTCATAACCTTTCAGGAGATATCCTGAATGCGAAGGGACAAAGGAATGTAGCTCAGGTAGGAATGCTCACCTGGATTGATAAACAGAGTGGTTAGATCAAGAGGTAGATGTTGGATCTCTGAGGGACTCAGGATGAACAAATAGAGAGATAACTCATTAGATTAGATGATCACTAGACTGATCATCTTATATATGTAACAGTATTGTTTGTATCTATGTATGAAAATGACCATAGATAGAAACAATCTAGAAGATTAACTAAGAGTTCTAAATAACTATCCAATAGCATATAGCACTCTAAGTATGGCATGCTATGACATCATGATGGTGCAATCATGACATCAGTATGACATCATAAGTCTAGATCATTACTAACATGAATAGTGTCAGCCAAAGTCTAGACTAAAGGTCTGGATTGTGTTACGAACACACTCCTACAAGCCCCTATTGTAACCTTCGCGGACATCTTATCTTTGCATCTATCTTATCTTTTGGACTTAGAACATTTCTTCAACAAGTATCACATGACCTGGTCTAGGCCCATGATGTCACCATGACATCACACCTCACTCCTTTAATCTCTGCTCCTTCTCTTCCATTATGCATAGCCTTGCACAGCCCCATTAATCTCTGCTGTAGTCTAGAACGTTCTAGCCTACACGCACACGGACCATGTAGTCAATATGTACAAACACCTGTATTCTATATAAACCTAAATTCCATCACCCCAAGAACTCTAGTCAAGTTCTTGTGGGACTCCCCGCTAGAATCCCTTGTCCACTTTGTTGAGAATATAGATATCACATCTATATTAGCCCCTATCAGATCAGATATTTCTTTGGTATTATTTTATTTTATCTGATCCAGACCTTTAGTCTAGACTTTGGCTGACACTATTCATG
>JBBPNQ010000363.1:0-19159 GCA_038090975.1 Boletellus pseudochrysenteroides
GGGATTGGAAAGGGCGTCATTGGTACGATGCAGCGTCTTCCGTCCCCCTAGTTCCCTGTTCATCTCCGACGTGTAGCCTCCTCGACCGGCCTCCTCTTGAAGACGGCTGGCCTCAAGGTCACAGCAATCAAGATAGACCCTTACATGAACATAGACGCCGGCACAATGCGACCCACAGAGCACGGTGAGACCGTGAGAGATGACGTCTATTGGTTTGGTTCCTGAGCATCTTCACTAGGTGAGGTATATGTTTTGAATGATGGCGGTGAGGTGGATTTGGATTTGGGCAACTACGAACGCTATCTGGATGTCACGCTATCGCGAGATAACAACATTACTACTGGCAAGATCTATCGGGATGTGATCGAGAAGGAGGTTTGTCGTGTCCAAGCCGTTTGTTCACTTTCCCTGTTGATCGTCGGCACAGAGAAGAGGCGAATATCTTGGGAAAACGGTCCAGGTGGGATTGTGACTGCAATCAGCACATATGAGAGAATGACGGGCTCTCGGTAGATCGTACCCCATGTTACGAATGCTATCCAGGATTGGATAGATCGTGTCTCCAAAATCCCTGTCGACAATTCTGGCGAAGAGCCAGACCTTTGTATTGTAGAGGTACGCGCGATTGCCCTTCCTGAATGCAAATCCCTCAAGTGCCCTCAGCTCGGGGGAACTGTCGGAGATATAGAATCCGCTCCTTTCATCGAAGCTATGCGACAGTTCCAGTTTCGAGTTGGCCATGATAGCTTTGCTCTTATACATGTCTCACTTGTTCCAGACATGCACGGCGAACAGAAAACTAAGCCCACGCAGACGACCGTCCATGCTCTGCGAGGGCTCGGATTACTCCCTGATCTGGTGTGTAACAGTTTGCACCGATATTCGACATATTCAGCGAGATCAACTATTCCAGATTGCTTGTCGATTGCTGGGGCCCAAGCCATTGGAAAAAGCCACAAAGGAGAAGATCTCCATGTTTTGTCATGTTGCAACTGAGCAAGTAGTCGGGGTGCATGATGTGACCTCCGTATATCACGTCCCTCTGCTGCTCCAATCCCAAGGAATCGTCGAGTATCTTCGCAAGAGGTTGAACCTTGCGGCTCTCAAGATTCCGGAAGACCTGATATCTAAAGGTGCATCTCTCGGTCTCCAATGGAAAGGTATGATAAAAAGGTCTGTCTTGGTGTCACTTGTGTCTCTGGTTCAATCCCACATCGCTATACCAGCCAAGAACGCCTCTTTGACCAGGTCAAGATCGTCCTAGTTGGGAAATATACTGACCTCAAGGACTCGTACATGTCCGTCATAAAAGCTCTTGAGCACTCGGCATTCCGCGTCAAGCGGGAGCTCGTCATTCAGGCACGCTCTGCTTTTCAGTTTGTATCCCTATACGCTAAGTGAAGAACGTAGTGGGTGGAATCTTCAGACCTCGAACCCCATACTCAGCTATCAGATCCTGCTAAGTACCATGACGCATGGCGCAGTGTCGTGGGTGCCGGGTAGGTTCTTTTCCTTTTTCGAGACATCATGCTGAGGTTTTTGTTTAAAGGGGTATTCTCGTCCCCGGAGGATTTGGACAGCGTGGAACTGAGGGTATGATCCTCGCAATTAAATGGGCGCGCGAACAGAAAATACCATTCCTGGGCATCTGTCTCGGTTTCCAAATGGCTGTATTGGAGTGGGCGCGGAGCGTGCTTGGCGTGCACGGTGAGCCCCGACCATTGAGGAATACCCTGACTTTATGGCTTCCGTTGACTCGAGGATGCAGACGCGACGTCAGCCGAGTTCCAACCTGACGCTACTCATCATTTCATCATTTTCATGCCCGAGATATCGCGTACGCACATGGGAGGAACGATGCGTCTTGGTCTCCGCCCGACAATTTTCCAGCCTTCTGCTGATATTACCGATCCAGAGAGCTCTCCCGTCGACTCTCCCCCTTCTCCCATCGCGAAAGGTACCGACGAAAGTCACCCAACCACCAATGGCATTCATCCCTCAAAGTCGACATGGTCCAAAGCACGCCAACTCTATGGCAACGCGGACAGGGCATGGGAACGACACCGTCACCGTTATGAAGTGAACCCTGCTGAAGTCGCCCGACTGGAGGCATCGGGACTCGTCTTTGTTGGAAAAGACGAGCGCAGTGAACGAATGCAGATTCTCGAACTCAAAGACCACCCATTCTTCGTGGGTATTCAACCCCACCCTGAATTTTGTTCTCGGCCGCTGAATCCGTCACCGCCGTTCCTTGGCTTCATTGCGGCCTCATGTGGCGCCACCGTGCTTGAGGAACAACTGGAAGAGCAGGTGAGGTCCTTCAAGCCGCCGCATCCGGAAGGTGTCATGGTCAGCGAAGAAGCATTGAGGACGTGGACGAGGGAGCGTCCTGTTGGTAGTGGATTCACGACCAGGAGGGCGTCGCCTGAATTGGTGTAATCGAGAGGGCAAAGAACATTCGGTACATATACATGTATGTGTGCAACGAGGGCCAACAAGCCCGTTCCAATGTATACGAATCCCATTACACACTGGAACGTTTAATTATGCTCCTTAAATTTCCGCAATTAGCTGAGTTAAGACAAGTTGCTGAGCCAGAGCTGTCCTAGCGCGAATCGAAAGGTGATCGGGGAACACGTCAACGATTTGAAAGAGGGTCAAAAGTAAAGTGCAACTTAAACAATGAAAGCTGGCCGGTGACGCACGACCGGCCAAAAACAAGAGTGCCCCAGCGTAGTCATTTTAAACGTAACCGATACTGACGAGTCTTGTTCTATCATCAATACCACCTCCTCGGCTTCTTTTTCAGTGTATTCGCACCCTCCCAAACCGAACGATTCTTGGACTTGGCTTTCCCGAGCAAAGAAGGGCCAGCAAGCCTCAGACCATCGACGAAAAGACCTTTCGTCTTTCCCGATCGGGTGCTCTGCTCGTATGCATCCGTAAATTTCTTTGGAAACCTCGTGATCGCCGGTATCGAGACACGGAAACATTCGGAGGCCCAGGAAGACACGCCCGCTAGAACACCATGCGGTTGCAATCGCAGTGAGGGCGTGAGGGGGAGGTAATATCCTAATAACGAGGCGGCCGTACTCCGAACCTCAGCAGGGTCAATACGGCGCCGTACCTCAGCGAGAGCAGATTTCAAGCACTCGGTGGTCGGGATGGGCGACTGTGGAGAAAGAGAGGCGAGTTGGCCATCGAGAACGGAGATCGGGAGTGGTTTTATGAGGAGGCTGGTCAGCTGCCAGTTCATGTATCCTGCTTCCCAAGGCAATAACAGCAGGTCCGAGCGCACGGCGGGTCTGTTATTATTCCCCTTCCCTTGGCCAGGTACGAAGGATTTGACGCCCCGGGCCATCCTCCCTATCCGATGGATATACATTGTCTCCTTGCTCGGGATACCGACTTGAATCACCCTTGTCACTCCAGGATAGTCCACCCCTCTTGCGTCGATGCCTGAGGTGACTAAAACAGTCGGTTGTCCGTTTGAGATCTTTCCAGCCTTGCGGAACAACGCCCGATTCTGATCTCTGTCCGATTGTTTCATTTTCAAATGCATCTTCACGATCTCCGTGTTGTTGTCAGGCAGTACTTCCTCCGCTAGTGAACGCAACAACGACACAAACAATTCCGTCATTTGGACGATTGGGCAGAATATGATCACCTTTGAGCTTGAACCATGTGTGAGCTGATCGTGCACTAGTAATTTCAGTAGGGTCGGAAGTTGGTCGGAAGCCGTTGGACACAGCGTGTGGAACTGTTCGACGAGATCATGTGACGCGAGCTCGTTACAGGGCACCGCGGGTTTCGTGTGGGCCAGGTGTCCCTCGTTCCGATATGGTGTCGAGCCAGACTCAGGTGGCGCGACGTCGATGAATCTATGATTTGGAGACAGAATCCATGACGCAAGTTGCCGGACAGCGCGGGGCATAGTCGCGCTGAAGAGCAAAGTTCGGCGTAGAGGTGACCGCGGGAGGAAGGCAGCAATTGCATTGATATCATCGCGGAATCCCATAGAAAGTAGTGTATCTGCCTGATCTAAAATCAACTGGTTGCCTATTAGCGGTAGGGCACGCGTACCAATCAAAGCTTGAAGCTCACCATAGGGCAGTCTTTAAAACCCTGCTGGAATTCCGGCTCATTGGTCAGGAGATCCCTCAGCCGTCCGGGAGTCGCAACCACAAGGTCCCGTGAGGACGTCATCCAATCTTGCTTTTGCCGGACCTTGTCATTGCCGCCGACAAGTAACTGGACTTCAAAGGCCTCTTGGTGCATTGTGAGACTCTGTGCGTCGCTTGCAATCTGTATGGCCAATTCCCTTGTAGGTGCAAGGATGAGAGGGCCCACAGAACGAGTTTGGTACACGAGTCCGCCGCGACAAGCATTGTAAGAACTTCCGAGTCCAGCATTGGTGACAGCGAGTTCTGCACCTTGCTCGATGTAATCGAGTCGCGACTCGACGGCTGGGATGATGCATGCAAAGGTCTTTCCAGTGCCTGTCTTGGCTCGAACAAGGGCGTCGCGAGGGTCAGTCCAGTCGGCTGTCGGTAGTTCCGAATCAAAAGGAAATTTTCCTTGGACGTTGCCGGCTGCAGCGAGAAGAGGGACTGCAGATGACGAGGTGTCAGTGTTCAGCTGTCGTCTCGCTAGGCTGTGACGAGCTTGAATACATTGGGGTCGATTAGAGGACCATAACCAGCGGGGAGAGACTCACAAATATGGAGCACAGTGGGTCTGCTCGTCGCAGTGGTAGAACACGCCGCATGCCGCACAACACCGCAAACCGACCTTGTCGCCATCAACCTGTCACGGTGCACAACATTAACACTTCGGATTACGTATTCATGTTAGAAAACAGAAGAAAAGACAAAAATATCGTAATGCATTAAGGGGGAATCGAACCCCCGGCGGGTCGATGGCAACGACCCAGGTTACCACTACCCCATTAATGCGACACTTGATGGGGCCAAAAGCTTCAAAAGCTTGCTTTCCAGTCGGGACCGGGAAAGCTCGCCGATTCAACGATGCTTTCAATAAGTATGTTGACAAGCACATCGACACATTCTCGCGTTCTTAGTATGTCCATGTAATTGATATTCCCATATGCTTATTTCCTGGATCATAATAGATCATTGGGTCTGAAGTAATTATACGTCGGAAATGTAGTTCCGGGAGGATTGGAAAGTATATATGGGCCCGCGAGCGTGAAACACCTTGCACTCGTCATTGGCGCAATGTAGCTAAAGCCAGCGCATCGATAGCTCTTCGGGGAGATCGAGCCGATAAGTTTATGTTACGCCCATCATACTTGCATTTCTTGACATGCCAGCGGCACCAATTTTTGCGGAAGTCGGTCGCTATGATGAATGAGGAGCGATGGGCGTGAGGATGGAACATTGAAGTGTACAAGTCGGTCATCGATGATACAGCTGTGTCGTACTTAAAATATGAGTCGGCCTGAAGATGCAGTAGTGCCCGAGGGATCGCCACGCCCTTCATGTCAGTGTCTGTTGATAACACAGATTGGCCATCCGTGGATGAATCAGGCGTGACGGGAAGGTCATAGGAATCATTAAGTATCTCCACTACAAGCTCACCTTCCGTCGTACCCGGGCGCCAGTGAACGCAACTCAATTCTGCATGGTTGAGTAGCCACCCGGGATCAACGTGCGTTGTCGCAGCCAACGACTTGATCTGAGCATTGCGCGGCGCACGGAAACAACCGTCAATGAGATAAACGTATCCCTGAATCCGCGGATAGTATTGAGTATTGGCGTACCTCGCACCAAACGCGATTTCATACAGCTTTGCGGGGTAAGAGTGGTTACTCAAAGTCCTGCATACTCAAGCACATGAATACTCACCGGAATTTGAGAAGCATCCTTCATTGTGAGTCCAATCACAATGAACAGAGGTGATCCTAATATCCCCAAGATTACTTTTTGAACAGTGTCAAGGATAGAATGTCTTATCCAATGCATGTGTACATGATCATCCCCTTGTATAGTCTCAGTGCTGGAACAGGAGTTATGGTCGGGTTCACCCACCTCTTCAAGAAGCGCCAAAAAGAAGAACCTTTCTTCGAGTATTTGCGAATCGAGCGCAAATAACAAGGTGTGGAGAAGTAGCGATGGAACATATAACCATGCAATTACGGCTGTACGGGTGACATCTGTTACGCTTGCGACCAAGTGGAGAAGGCTAGTCAGCATGAGTCTAGCATCTGTGGTTGGGAAGCTACAGTACTAGCCAAGAGATTCGTATCGTAACCCATCACGTCGCGGTCAGCGAACCCCCAACGGTTGACCTGTTAGCGTCCTACCCAGGGTCATAATCCTGACGAGGGCTGTTATAAACAATCCACTGTAGACCGACACGGGACTTGCTACACTGCTTGTATGAAATCCAAGTATCATATCTAGTAGCGTGCGTCAGCAGACAGAGTATTTACGTGCCAGCAACACTTACGCAGGGATACATTATTCGGGAGAATGTCTATGGGGCGCTCCAAAAATGATCTACTTGCGTATTCATTACAATGTAATATATGGTTAGGAGGAATTGACACGACCACTCACTTCATCAGCTAGATTAATTGCATGGTTATAAAGGAGAAGGTTGTGGATGTTAACCCTATCCGCGATGACCATTGGTCCTTTTAACAATGAATGTCTCAATTCCGCTCATGAAGAGTGAAGATATGAGTTTCAGGGGCAAGCCAAACCGGGTAGGAATGTGGCGGCTAAGTAATGGGGTGGACCACATCACTCTCATGGCAATGGAAGCTGATCAAGTTGATGAGTTATATCCAGTGTTTGATGGAGGCTGGACATTGATTGTGATAATCTTCGCCGAAAGAGAGCTAAGCCTATCCCCGCCACTTGACCAAATCCCTTCTTCTGAGATACGTTTGCTATCCAAGGATATTAATGACGTCTTTCGTGCGGGAATGCGGCGAGTTCAAGCGAACTCGGAACACATGATTTCGACTGGCCTCGAGGTTTTCCAAAGGTATGCAACCACGACGCGGTCTAGTTAGAGCGTCATCAGAGCAGCCCACGACCGAGGCATTATTGGCGTACGCACCTTGCTAATGGTGTGCTGGGTCTGGGAGGTAGTTGCTAGCCTGGCCGGAGCTAGGGACCTGTCTTAAGGGAGCCCAATGAGTTTTTTGACGTGTCGTCTAGTGTGGCCCCACGAATTGAACGATTTGGCGAAGTTGGAGGCGGTCCAGGCCTGATCCAATCTGGCAGTTCTGCGATACTCGCCATCATGGTATCTGATAAATCAGTGTTAAGACTATCCAGAGCCAAGGATGATTCACAGTGCGACCTCGAATATCGCGGTCTGGGTGGAACCAGTTTTCAAGTGTGCGAATTCCAGTTGTCGACGGCCAAGGTGTTGGCTCGGTCCGAAATGGACCCCGGATCGAGTCAGCGAACACAGAACTCTCCAGAGTCATTCCATCCCGACTAGGTCATCGCCCCATCTCGCGCGATGGCCAAGGGCCAGAAATCGTCCGCAACTTCTGGCACACGCAAGAAGAATGCACGCAGAGCAGCTCAGGTCGCCCCAGAATCTGCTTCTGCTGCACCTCCTCCTTCGCCTGTCCCTAAACAGTCAAAGCCGAAAGGAGGAAAGAACACCAAGCTGTCCAAGAGAGAAGCAAGAGAACAGCGCAAGAAAGTTTACATCCCGCCAACCAAACCTGCCCCACCAGTCCTCGATCCACTCGATACTACTGGTCTTGCCCATCTATTGTCCCCAGAGCTCGTCGTCGTTCTCAGGGCATTGGGAAAGAAGGATGTCGTCACACGGGGGAAAGCGATAGAGGAACTTTCCAAGTGGGTCGAGGACGCGATCAAAGAGCAGGCAGTGCGCGACCATGATCACGATCGATATGAAGAAGAGGGCGGAAAGGCAGACATGGTAGTCAAGATGCTGCCGGTCTGGGTGGGTCTCCACACCACATCTCGCACCGGGACGACTAAATTTCTTTGCAGCTCCATCGTGTCCCTGTGCTCTTCACTCACTCTGCGCGGCGTCTTCGCCACCTCGCCGCTTCCCTTCACGTCTCCCTTCTTCGCCTCAACCCAACACGCGAAGCCCTCTTTGCGTGGACCACCGGCGTTGCATCTCAAACTGAGATGGAGACACTCTTAGGGACATGGGCATTACTTGCACACGACGTTGATCGAGGGGTTTCAGCTATTGGCATGAAGTCTTGGGCAGATTTTATCACTACCGCTCCCAATCCAGCCGCAGATACTAAAGATGAATATCGTACTGGTTCTCCGACCCAACCCACGCGATCTCAACCAAGGATCACTCTTTACCCTCAGCTCCTCGTTTCCCTTTTCAGATTTGTTCAGCGCACGGTCCTCGATCCACAGGGCCTTCACACAGCTTTGAACCCCGCTCCCGTAGTTCCCCCCACGGCCCCGTCTCCTCAACAGGGCCACAAAGGTGTGCAACAGGGTAAGCACGGATCACTAGGTAAAGGTGTTACCCAAGGAAAGAAAGGGAGTCCGGCGCCACAATCACAACAGAGGAAAGGTGGTCGATACGTTCCACCTTCCTCTGACTCTTCGTCATCTGCTCCAACCTCTCTACTTGGGCGGACGACGGGCGATAGCGTTGGTGAAGAAAATGGCTCGGATCGAGCTGGAAGGCTCAGGGTAGGCGCTTTGGGCGCTGTCAGATGGATTCTAGGTACGTTGGATCTTCCACTGCTCGGTAGTCGGTGAGATGTCGTCCCTTCATCCGTTCTCTGCGTGCAGTGTGCGGTTACTAATGCAAATATTCAGAAAACTGGTCCGCAATTGATTCTGCCTCTGCGACAGACCTGCCTATTTTAACAGCTCTCCTGTCATCTTCCGCGTTTTGGTCTACTCTTCATCCCGCAACTGTTCCCTCACCCTCAGATTCGGTCAACAAACAACCTTGTCCATTCTCTATTGCTTCGTTCGGTCAAAGCCAGCCCCACGTTCGGCAAGCTGCGTGGGCACTTGTGGAGTCTCTAGTTAGAGTATTTAAAGGTCTGTTTGTTTCCTTGTTGATGCGTTCATGGAAAGTCTGTGCCTTGAGCCTTCCTGGCTGTATCGTGGTATCCATCTAGTTTCGGTTACGTGTGTAACCTTCAAGCTAGCAGCGCATAGATACGTAGTCCTCACCACGCACAACTAACGTTTTTTTGGAACCAGGCAAATTACCAGGACCCTTGATTCGAATTTTAAGCACGGTTGTACTGCGCTCAGCATGGGCCGAAACCGATATTGGCGTACGGGCAGCATTGAGAGGTCCCTTGGTAGTCTTCCTTAGAGGTACGATTTATGTTGATATGGACAGGTTGTCTGTGGTACCATTGACGGTGTTACAGACTATAGTCAAGCATGGACGGTCGACATGGAAAGTGCGTCGAGGGGTTACAGTGATCTAGATGCCGATGTTAAAGGCACAGAGGGTGACGACTCTAACTCCGACTCGGACACGGAATCCGAACCAGATTCCGAGGCCGAAATGGACTGTAACGATAATGATTTTGTCCCAGATGCGCTAACGAAGTCGCCTCCCAACGGACAGCTGGCATCTGAAGCTTACACGGAGTTCCTGCAATTCCTAGAATTAGGATGTTCTGGATCTCCTGTGGAGGGCTATCCACTGGTGTTGATTGTCTTATCTGGGATTCCTAAATCGGTATGGTTCACTTTGCGCGCCTTGAGCACCGCTTGAATGCGGGCTTTGTAGATCCTTCCTACCGCCCTCCCACCTGCCTCGCTAGTTGGCGAGAAGGAGGGAAATGAAGGAGGGCCCAATATCCACCCCATTTCGCAACTGTTGACCTCCCTCTGGGCTCCGCTCGTTGCAGGTCTCCTTGATAGACGAGCGGCAGCATTGTCATGGCTCAAGGCAGTTAGTGAATGCCTTGTCTTTGCTGTTCGACGAGGGGTGTACGTGGAGAACGCGACAACAGCGCATGCGAATGAGGATGCAAGGAGTCTCCTCGCATCCCAGTTTTCCCTTCTATGGAACGAATTCCTCATTAAGCGACGGCGGGTCGATGAGATGGAAGCTGCCGGGATCATAGCTCGTGCAGCAGAAAGACTTGGAAAGATCGGAGGCGGTGCGTTGACGTTTATTGCGCTACTCAGGAGGTCTCGGTCCCGTAGGACCCCTGACTTGGGTTGCAGATTTCTTCGACGCCTCCTTTGACGCGTTTTGTTCAGCCATACTCAATTCTATCCATACTTCTCATGATACACTAGACATGGCACCTACTTTCTTCCTCCTCTTCACTTCCACGTTTGCGCCAGATACTCACGCAGGTCAAAAGACACGGGCCGCAGTGGAAATTTATATATGGAGGGTGACCGAGGCTCTCGAAACTGCCCTAGGCTCTTCGGACCAGACGCTGATTGCCAACACCGCCAAGGACCCCCTCGCAGGACTCGTGAAGCTCATGGATACATTTGGGTCCTCGCTTTTCGATGACGGGTCTCTTGCGTCTCGCATCGACGCCATATTTATCGCACACCCTGTAGCGCTTCTCCAGGTGTCAACGCAAGGAATATTGGCATACCTTCGACATCGATCCATGTCGTCTGATCAGTCGCAAGGCGAGCTACAGACACAAACCTTTTGGACGGAGCTTCTAGGTGCAGTTGCATCTCCTCCCACAAATGCCACCCTCTCGCTGTTGTCTCCGCTAGTTGGCGCCTCGCTCCCTGTACATTTACGAGGAGCGAATGCAACAATGGACGAACTAGTGGTACGTTTGGTGAGCTATGCTATAACAACGGGTACGCGGGGAAATGAGGAGATGGCGGTGGAGAGAGTGTTGGGTATCCCAGGTATTGCACTTCAGTCATCTGTTCTTGGTTTGCTTCTAAATTATCAATATCTTTAGCACCTTTCATTTCATCTGATTGTTTGGCCACGATCGCTTCCATGCTTTCAAATAGCATTGTCACTTTTTCAGAGGCAAGAGTGAGGGTCGCTGGTGTGCCCTCGACTGAGCCGGATGAAGTTCCGGATCCGGTTGGGGTTGACCCTACTGTGGGACTTGTGAGGAAACTGGCCGATTCGGGTTATGAATTTAGCGGGGACGTTGGCGTGGAGCTCTATGCTGGGATATTCTTGCTTAGCTATATCATACCCTACGAGGGAGAAGCGTCTAGCAACAAGTGGGTAGAAGATGCGAAGGCGCTTTGGAGCTCTTGGATTTCCAAAGGGGGCGGCAGAGAAGAGGAGATGAGAGACATCGCTGGCAGCCTCGTAAAGGAGAAATTGAAAGCTATCGTTATCGACGACAAAGCGGAGACGAGGTGGGTATATACTTTGTCTATTGTGCTTCTCATCGTCAAGCTGAAACCGCCATCCAGGCCCGAGTATATCATCCGATGCATCACTCCCTCACCTCCAGGTATCCATATCGACCCCCTAAGAGACATTCTCCCGTCGCGTGAAGAATTTGACGTTATGTTGGAGTCCTCTTTCCTCCCCTCCTCAACCACTTCTCCCAGCTTGGCTCTCCTCGATTCCACACTCCCAACCATTTCGAAGACCACTACCCCTCCGAACTCAACATGCAAAAATTATGCTCGTGCCGTTTCTGCTTTATTTGCATACCTCACCGCTTCACGTACTGTCGCGCGGTCGAACCTCTGGGCACTGCGTCATATTCTCGTTCTCGCCTCTTACGCGAACGAATACCTCCGCGTGGGGGACGTACGAGATGGCTTCGTGACGTTTGGTGTTACGAGGGACCGTCTCGAGGATGTTGTGGAGAAGATCAAATCGCTGACGACCTATCTCCTGAGTCGCGTAGAGGATGACATGCATGCCAGGGTTGTAAATCCACTCACGAGTAAGGGTAACGCGGTCTTACAAGAGGATGGGAGTATAGCATCGTTCGTCATCGCAGTCGTTCGTCATGCCAAAGAGAATGACAGACTGAGGGATACAGCGGTGCTTGGCATTGTGCTGCAGCACTTGCTCGGTGATGCTACAAAGGATGATGCTGATTTGTGGTTGGCCCTCGCAAGAAAGCTAGAAAAGACGGGTCAGCTCATGTCTTTGTTTGCGTTTAAAGATCCCCATCGTTGATCACCTCATTATTTTTTCTAGCTCCCCAGACCAGTATCACCATATTGACTTCCATTACGACTCACGCGCCGGAGCCTCCAAAACTCGACAGGTATCGTAACGAACTAGCTGCTTCGCTCATCGGTGTTCGTCCCAGCGCAATAGCCACCACCGGTCTCATTACCCTGCGGCTACTAGCTGCCACGGCACCGGATCCTGACTCCGACGTCGTCTTCCTCCCGCAACAGCGCGCCGTGAACGTGATGAAGGCATGTCAGGCGTGGGTTGCTGTCGACGAAGACGACGGAGAAGGTGTCAATGAGAGTGTGGAGAGCGCTATGACACTGGTGTTTTTCCATCTCGCTCCAATCTTGCAGAACGTTCCCGGGTCCCACTGGGATTTCATCTGGGATGTCATCGAGAATAACTTGGAGGTGCGCCATGTATGCTTCCAGCAGTAACGGTGGGTATTGACATCAAGTAGAACTGTTCGCTAAAAGAGCACGCAACGTTGACTACCCTCGGAAGAACATTGAGACTAGTAACCGCAATCGACGATCTGGCGTTGACGAATAAGCCTCTCCGCACAAGCTGGAATGAGAGGAGAGCGATTGTGTTAGGACTTGTCAGAGACTTGGTCGCGGTAAATACGAGTGAGTGGTCGGTTCTTACCTCTGGTAAATGCAAGTGCTGATGGAACGTAGTCACAATGCCTTACTCTGAACCCCGTGCATTATGTCGAGAGTTGGCTTTGTCTGTCATTCAAGACATGCCTTCTACAATGATGAACGAGAAGACTTTACCAAGTGTAAGGATAAATATCATTTCAGTCATTCTTTCGTATCGACAGAAACATCGCAGATGTGCCACCTATTGGGTGACCAATCCCAGGAAGCCCAGCGAATAGGTTACCATTTACTCGCCAATGCCGCTCGGAGGCGAACGGAGCACTATGTCATCGAGGCTGGTGTGGACACGGAAGATATGGTGAAGCCAGAATTACCTCTTGAACTCCTCGCCATATTACAGCAAATCCTTAGCTCAGGGGAGGTGCTTGAGCTAGACGAACAGTCAATTGCTCGCAACAAGGAGGTGTCTGGATACCTGCTTGCATGGATGATCACGTTTGATTTATTTACTGATGCGGCGCGTATATGCTCTCGATAACACTTTAAGCGTTGATTCTAACCTCGAACGCAGTCGATGAAGGTTCGCTC
This sequence comes from Boletellus pseudochrysenteroides, assembly GCA_038090975.1. Lineage (NCBI taxonomy): Eukaryota > Fungi > Basidiomycota > Agaricomycetes > Boletales > Boletaceae > Boletellus > Boletellus pseudochrysenteroides. The sequence goes on from JBBPNQ010000363.1 coordinate 13,305, forward strand.
AAGCTACTTCGACCATATGCGAGGCCTGGACATTATTTCTCAATACTTCATCCCGAATATCTTTGACGCTCTTGGTTTGTTCAGTGGTGGAAAGCGGGTGTTTAAGTTGGATGTATGGGCTGTCGATGAATTTCATCCGGAGAGTATGTATAGACTTCTTGTTTTGCACTGGTGTTGATGCCTCGGGACAGCTTTCGAACCAGAAAGTCCACTAAGCTTACGACTATTAGCTGCCCACCTTTACCATCGGGCTCTCCTCACCGTCCCGGCCCTGATCCGTTCATGGATCTCAGATTGTACTGACAAACAACTCCTCATGCGCGTCGTCGACTACACATCATCACACTTCTCGCCCGGTATTATCAAAGCTGAACTGGCGCAGGTCCGGCAGCCAGATGTCTCGTCGGAACTCTCGACAACAGAGAACTTAACTGTTAAAGTTTCATCTGCCTCTGGTGAAGTAACGGCGTCATACATGGTTGATGAACAGGCTCTCGAGCTTTCCATTCGGATGCCGAGCGACTGGCCTCTGCACAGGCTCGAGGTGAGGGACACCAAGATGGTTGGTGTCTCAGAGGACAAGTGGAGGGCTTGGATACTTGGAGTACAGCAAATTGTATGGCAACAGGTGAGCTCGACGACTGCAGTGAGAATCAAGACTTGACCCATTTTCGAAAGAATGGCCGCATCGTTGATGGCCTGACATTGTTCACGAAGAACGTGACTCTTCACTTTTCGGGGCAAGTGGAGTGTGCGATATGCTACTCGTATGCTTTTGTACCTCCTCTCTGGCTTGTCGGCATTACTTACTTGCGTTCGTTCTCGCAGCATTATTAGCGTGATAGACGCAAGCTTACCCCAGAAACCATGTAAAACATGCAAGAACCGATTCCACGCCAGTTGTCTGTACAAGGCAAGTTTATTTCAAGTTACATCTCTGCTCCGAGGTGTTAACCACACACGGGGTGTGAATAGTGGTTTAAATCGAGCCATTCATCGAGCTGTCCGCTTTGTCGGTCGGATATTCTGTAGGCCGGGACCTGCTGGGGTAACGTGGATCATGTCACTATGCGCCGAATTCTTCCGTTCGTGATCCCGGTCATGTGCAACGCTGCAATTGGAACGCGGGATGTATTCTCTCAGAATTGTCACGATAACCTGCTCCTTGCGATAAGGACCATCACGGCGCAGACTCCCAGTCAGTGTATCTTTGGGGTTTCTGCGTAGGCATGTAGCTGCATCCACAATATTTATCTGTGAGCGTTTAGATCAAAGTGTTTTCTTGAAGAATATTGAGTCCGGAAGTACTGGGTCGGAGACGAGTCCCGAACTTGATCACAAGTTGGGGTGCAAGGCGAGGACACCCTCGGCACAGTTTGTCCATTACGGTGCATCGACTAATTCTACAGTGCCTTCGCCACTGTAGATGTGATTGTACCAGCGTTATGCTTTGAACGGTTCAAGGCTCAATCCAATGTGAGAGGTAAAATGAGGCAACCGAGCAAGCTGGAGGCGCTAGCGGCACTTCAATACTACCAGGACATTGTATACGTACGCGCATGTGGTCAGTCAAAATTTACTTCTGATTCACCGTGAAATTTGATCGCTCTCAGGCTACTATCAACGAACAGATAACCAAATCTCGCTCAAAGTCCAACACCCCAGACAATTGCGGAGATTACCCTTGTGACTTCGGACGCCGGTTCTAACTTGAAAAAGACTCGGAGTGTCGTCACATCTACACCACTGTTGCGCCCTATTGCCATTTAGGCAGTACTAATCAGATAACTTCGAAAGCAGCTGCATGAAACTGGGCGGCTGTTCAACATTGGCCCACGGACGTGCGAGCAATCCCGAAGTAGAATACTACTGCAGTACGTGAGCTAAACAGTCTTTCCAAACGCAGACTCACCGGGTGTACTTTGTGGTATGTAAGTGGCCGACTGTCGCTCTCGCTATCCCTTATTTGACTGAATGGTGAGCGAGTACATATATACTACGGAGGTTGGTGCGTCTCTGGCCACCTAGTATGGCATCCCACTTGTCTCACGCTTCACATGATATGAATGACCTCGGCGAGCTCAAGGAGGGAGAAATATCGCCAGCCGAGCATCCTGTGCTAGACGGCATTGTCTGGAGGAAGCTTGATAGACGGCTACTTCCGTTATGCACCTGCTTCTCTCTGCTCGCGAACGTGGTATGTCTTTGAATTCAATTTCATCCTCGATGTGCTTGAAGCGTGGATTCCGTCTAGGATCGGGGCAACATCGCGAATGCGCGTGTGGCTGGCTTGCAGCAGTCATTGGGGATGTCGAATTATCAGGTACGTCGGGCATTTAGGTAAATTGTTTCCTAGCTTATCCATTCACAGTACACCATAGCTTTGACTGCAACTTATGTCTTTGATCGTCGTTGTGTGACTCAGGTTGCAGAGGAAAGATAGAAATGATGAGAAGTGGACTAACGGTGTGGGCGGAGGCACGAAGCACTTCCCGGCCGCGATCTGAGGGAAACTGGCCCGCCCGAGTCTCAGCTGCGTTCCCCAAATGCTAGGACGGCCCGACGCGACGAGGTGAGGCTCGGGACCCAGGTGCTAGGAGGGTGGTACTTACAATGCGTGAAATTACCGCACCGGCGGCATAGCGAGTCTGGTGAATTCGGCCGCTGTTTCAGGCAGCATAGATTGCATGTACGGAGCGAGGATTTGATTGTGCTTCCTGAGATAGAGTTGGAAGGCATTGCTCGCCCACCGGCCCTTTACTTTCATGACATCGAAAGGAACACCACAGAGGAGATACTCAAGTGTAGTCATCACAAAAATTGCAAAATCGTGATACGATAATATAAGTACTTGTCGCATAATATAAGTGTCGCATGAGTTGTCCTAGCTGTGTCACTGGAGGGGAGTTGTATATTAGAATGTGTAGGAACTGACAAGTCAGACAAAGTCGGCCAATTCGTCAGAGTAGTTGAGCGACCTGAGCATATATGATCCCATATATTCCTTCTGTCATTGAAAGGAATGGAATTTATTGTGACCCGAGCATGTATAACACTATGCTCCCTCTGTCAAGCTCAAGCATGTATAATGTCAAATATTCCCTCTGTCGAGACACAACAGCATATATTACAGGATGTATGGCTACAGACAATGTCATCGCAGTACATAATCGATACACTTGATACTGACTGAGGCAGCAGAGAGGTGACCAGCACAGTGATCAGAACAATGGTGACAAGCTGACAAAAGACATGAGAGCCAGGGATGAGCAGGGCGACTTGGATCTAGCCTAACTTGTCCTGAAAGTCAGTAATGCCATAGGAAGGTCAACATCACATACATTTACTTGCGGCTCCGCTTGGACTTCTTGGTGCAACCACTGGCAGCTGTGCTATCCAATTCCTCAACCTGAGGAGCAGGTCTCTTGCCTTTTGCTTTCATGGACTTTTCCCTGTGGTTTGTGATAGGTGTGAGTGGCATTGACACATCTTCATCCGAAAGTGGGCTTGAGGGAGTTCCTGGAACTGGCTGGGATGGTGTAGTCGGAATGGGTAAAGGTATGAAGTGTGCCAATGAACTTTGTAGGGATGAAGTGGAAGTAGTGGCTTCGAGTTGATGTTGGACTACAGGACTAGATGTGGTGCTGGAAGTGGAGAGCAGTGATGGATCCAATACACCTCGGAACTGAGATGAAGAGGGTCCAGGGGGCACAGCAAGACGCGCCTCCATCTGAGCATGAAGTCTCTCCATCGTGCTCATATGTGGGACAGAGTTACCATCTTTGTCCACTGTCTTCTTCTTCTCAGAGCTGTCCCAACTGTTCTCATTTCTGAATATTTTCCATTGAATCATATATGTATGAGACATTATCTCTGAGGTAGACAAGACTTACTTATTCCACCATTGCAGTAGACCATCCCTCCACTCTATGTCAATTGCGTCTCAGATGAACCGGATAATACCTCTATACATCTCAAAGTAGCTGAGATTCCAAAGCATGCCTAGAAGATTTCCATAAGTTGTGACAGAACAATTGAAAGAATTGGAGTGAGAACATACTTGAATGCATACATATGCAATGTGTTCAGGTTTGATTGTGGTCACATTATTCAGGATGGCATTGCATGAGCAATTCTTTCTGTCGGGGGGTGCTATTGCAAAGGATGGACCTAAAAAAATGTGTCGTGCGACCTCAAATGATTCAGTTGGTAGTTGAGTTGGACCTAAGATATCAAATGACTTACTTGGATGAGAAAATAGCTTTTGAAAAGTCTGTGAAGCATGTTAGATGGATTGAAGTCCTGTCCAGGCATTGCTCCATTCCAAAAGAATGAGGGAAAGTCCTCAGCTTCCATGGGCATCACGCCTGTGTTGAGAATATAGATATCGCATCTATATTAGCCCCTATCGGATCAGATATTTCTTGGTATAATTTTATCTTATCCAATCCAGACCTTTAGTCTAGACTTTGGCTGACACTATTCATGTTAGTAATGATCTTGTTACAATCACTCCCAAAGAGCCCCTATTTTTCCTACATTTTCTACGCCAAGTCTACACTCCCTAGACATGTCGCTTGACTTGTTGCTCCTCGCTCTTTTTTGTGTCACATGACTTATCACATGACGCATCACGTGACCTATGTCCAGACCCTCGTCACATGACTCAGTCTAGACCATGACATCATCACGATGTCATACCTCATGGTACACCTCATGTTATTAATCTCCGTGCTGTGCATGGCTATGCCACTACCTTTGCCTCATGTATCACCTCGTGACCTATGCCCTTGCTTCTTATGCCGCATGCCTTTCATTTCTGTCTGTCACATGCTCTATTCTTACTCATAGTCGCTTACTGTACATGCGCTCCCTTCAGACTCTTACCTTACACAGTAGTTGTACTCACATGCACTGCTTGGTCCGTGCACCATCCTGTAAAGTATATAAAGGGGACCGCCTGCACCTTACAGCTGCAGTCTTGTCCTCTTGGAGAGCCCACCAGAGCAATCCACGACCCCTTGACTCTTTCTACTGTCTTAGCCTTGGCCTAAGCTATTCGGTTAGCTTTGGTTGTTTCAGATCTAGACTTATGATGTCATGATGACATCATGATTGCACCATCATGATGTCATAGCATGCCATACCTAGAGTTCTATTCACTATTGGACAGCTATTTAGAACTCTTACTTAGCATTCTAGAATGTTTCTATCTATGATCACTTTCATACATAGATACAAACAATATCGTTATGTATATAAGATGATCAGTTTAGTGATCATCTAATCTAACAAGTTATCTCTCTATTCGTTCCTCCTGAGTTCCTCAGAGATCTATCATCTATTCACTTGATCTTACCAGTCTTGTTCATCTACCAGGTGAGTATTCCTACCTGAGGTTTATTCCTTTGTCCCTTCACATTCGGGTTATCTCCCGAAAGCCTGAGGCAAGATCTTTTCATGCTCTATTAAGATATTGTAGATAGGTCAAAGACAAGTATCCCACAAAGAGAACTGAAACAACCAAAGCTAATCAAGTAGCTGGCGTTGAGACTAAGACAGTAAAAGGAGTCAAGGAGTCGAGGATTGCTTTGGTGGGCTCTCCAAGAGGACAAGACTGCAGCTGTAAGGCGCAGGTGGTCCCCTTTATATACTTTACAGGATAGCGCACGGTCCAAGCAGTGCGTGTGAGTACAACTACTATGTAAGGTAAGAGTCCGAAGGGAGTGCATGTACAGTAAGCGACTATGAGTAAGAATAGAGCATGTGACAGACGGAGATGAAAGGCATGCAGCATAAGAAGCAAGGGCATAGGGCATGAGGAGACATGAGGCGAGTCAGGGGATGATGCATGA
>JBBPNQ010000364.1:0-19145 GCA_038090975.1 Boletellus pseudochrysenteroides
ATGACTTGCCTGTCTTGATACGATATTGCTCGGAATCACGTCGCTCAAGACGTCTTCGTCTATCGGTGCAGATGTGTCCTGAACAATGTCTCAGTAGTACAGCAAGGGCAGATCAAGAAACGCACGGCCAAGGTCATGTCGCCCGTCATAGTCAAAGAGGAAGCCGTGTGTGGCAATGTGGCGTGACAAGCGCGAACGTTTGCCACACCTACTCACCTATACATCCCGAATGGTAAGCCTAATTATGTCCGACAAAAGGCATCCGCCTTACTGGACAATAAACACAGAAAGAAAGAAAAAAAGTTGTAGCTTCACACCACACTCACCATACTCCGCTTGCTATTCGGTATATGCCAACTAAGGTTCCTTGGTGTTGACAGAGAGAGCGTTTCCGAAGAACGAGAGCGGAGTGGGACCAGGAGGAAAAGGATATCCCTTCCTTTCGATGCGATCGCGGATGCATCGTCGGATAGTGGCCGCAATCGCAATTGCGAAAGAAACCAGCAACGCAAGCTGGGTGGTAGAGATAGGCCACTCCATGAGAGCCGGCAGAATCAATAGTATTTCCTGGACATACAATCAGTGTTTATATTTATCCTGAAGATTGCTGATTGGCCCTTTGACACTATTAACCCAGTGAGTCTCATGACGCGCAAAAGGGTCATACGGCGGAGCGGCGACGTTACCTTATCAGGAGTCATGGCTCACTTCATCTCATATCGTTACGTCGGGTAACCCCTACCATGCTTTGACATGGTGCCTGCAGCTTCGCACTGTCTGAGCGGTCTCACCTCTCTTGCCATCTACTGCCTTCCTACCTAATGTCCTTGACTGCATGCGGGAGACGAAAACCATTAGTCTGGGGCTGGTCTCAGTTCCCGAATACGCACTTCGTAAGAATACGCCCAAGAACCTCCTGGCCTATGGCACGTGAAATTAATTTCCGTTAGGAGCGACCACTAACGCATTTAACGGTCCGCGGAACCCTCAGTGAGCCGGTCAGACCAATCGGTAAGATGTCAACAGCCCACCTTGTTCGAAGCACCACGCAATTGGCCCTCGCATTGCTTGCACAACTGTTGTCTCTATTGAAATAGAGCGCGTACGATTAACTTTGTTCCTGCGTCAGTGCTCGGCCATCGGTCGGCCTCGCAGGTCACTTGATCGACCGTGCACCCTTGTCGGAGGACAGATCATACCACCCCGCATCGACATACCGCTTCTGGACGAGGGTATCGCGGGACTTGTTCTTCAGCACCGTCTTAGGCATACGCTTGGAGTTGCTAGACAAACCCACGTCGTCGGCAAAACAGCCTCGCGTGAACGCACGACAGACGCGGGGTCACCGTCCTCACCTCGAACGAAGTACAGCATTGCGTCAATATCGGGGGTTCCTGGCTAGTGGCATCAACGAACGTCACAAAGCGAAGGACTTGCATGGCGGTCGGACTGGCCACCGACGCTCACCCCCCTATATTTTCAGCGTGCAATTGAGCGAGCCCGCCTTACTTGTTCAGGACCTGCACTGCGTTCTTGCTCGAAGACTATCTGTCGCCAGCGGTGGCTGGGCGCTTGTCTCGCTTGCGCTGCACGAGCGAGGAAAAAAAAGGGAAAAATAAGCACAATCAGCTGGGAAGTAATCACGGAATTGGAGTACACAACGAACTGAGCCATTATTTCTGGAACGTCGGCGTAACCGTGCCGCTTTACCGTTGGTGGCACAAGTCTGTAAGTACCGAAGAGTGACCCTCTGAATTTGAACGCGAGTTTAGGCCTCATCTCGAATTTGATTCGCGGATCTTTGCTGACGAACGTTTCGAACTGCGATGACCTTGGACAGGCGACCTGTGAGGGACCGGAGATACTACGTGAGTCGGAAAGATTGAGAACAACCTTCGGCTGGAAAGAAAGGGTGATGATGATGAAACTAAATGGGCGTATGTGGACCATGTGTCACGCGGACTGCGTCACTTTCACCATAAATTCATCACGTCGCAGGGGAAGAATGGCACTCACGTCTTCATGGTCCCTTATGAGACGTTCGCTGGAGTCGGGACACCAACGCTAACGTTACTAATCATCATGCTGTCCTCCTTGTTCTCAAACCGCTCCGGCCAGTGCTCTTCTTCGACCATCTCAGTGCGACACGCGGTGCCGTCGACGCAACGCAAGGGTGAGGCGAGAGCGAGAACACGTGCTCGGGCTCGTCTGGGAATGTGACAGACCTTGGATTCCGTAGACGTCGCCGACGGCATGTTGGAATCAATTGTAATTTGCTGCAGCGAGCTGGAAAGCGGAGAAGCGGCAGGCGAGGCGCGACCATACCTGTTACCTGTAAGTGCTCTGTACCGGGAGTTGATGTGAACGACGTCTTGACTGCCCGGGGGTACGGCGAGAGCCGACTACTGGCTCGTGATCGAACGTGACAAGGCCGGAGCTCAGACGGTCATATTTTCCCGACATCCCGAGCGATAGGCCTTGCTAAGCAAGGTAGCTTGAAGAGTTTCTTGTTTGAGCATGCCCTCTCTCTGTGTCGTTCCCGCAATCGGAACAAAGTCATTTATATGGTGAGATCGCAATGAATGAACGTCGAACGTGACTTGTTGAGCAGCACGTTGGACGGATTGGTTAATTAGGTAGTTTGGCGGGCAGATATAGCAAATCGTGTCCGAGGTCCGCGGACTAGAGCGAGTCGGATACGAGCTTTGTGTTTTAGAGTCGCAAGCGCGAGGTGAGTCTGCTTCTAGGATAGCAAGTAAGTAATCCTATTGACAAAGAAGGTGAATGGGAAAGCCTGTTATTACAACCTTTGAGAGAGGTGGTCATAGGTAGACGATGCGGTGATAGTGTTTGAATGACGTATGCCGACCATATGGAACGCAGCGCCCGTGAAGGAGGATTCCCACGCCACGCCAGCGAGAGCCGAACTCTTAAGGGAAATACGCTCACAATCCATAGCTATAAGACAATTTCCAGGACTGCCAATCCGAAGGCGGGGAGGCGAAGCGGTGAAGGTGAACACCGTGCGTTGCCGGCTATGGAGTCTAAGCGAAACCGAACTACCGCTCGCGCGCGGATTTCAGTGGCAGTGTCAGAGAATTGGAACGAGGCCGTGACGGCAGCTGGGCGCGTTGAGGAAGGCATGGTCACCTCCCAAAGGTATTCCTGATACAAAAAGGACTGTCGGAAGTCACCCGACTCTGCTCCGTGCGTCTCTGTCATAGCCCGTTTACTCATGACATTCTGCTAGCTCCTCTCAAACCCGCCTCTGCTCTCAGGCTCTGGCCTTTCCATTCCCGTATCGCGATTCGCAGCCCAGCGACGACTCGGCTCATCCCCCTCCATCGAGAATCCCTCGTTAGTGTGCCCCTCTCCATCGATTCATTTCCCCGTTCGGTGTGCCCCGTTCCAGTTTTCTCCTGGCTGTTCGACTCCTTTCGCAACCAATCGCTCTTGACTGCTTGTGCAGAGACCACCATTTCTATTGCTTTCTGTCTCCTGCTCGTAGCATATATACACATCAGAGCTACATCTTCCAAAATTCGACCCCATCCGCAATGGAAAACCGCCGGACGCACGACGAAGATCTGTCATTTTCTTCCAATTTGAACACCTCCGGAGGTACGCTCTCCGTATGTTCCCCTTCGATCGCTCTTCTCCCTCCCTTTGTTGTATTTCCTGTCAATATTTGACAGATCTTGCGCGATCACTCGTCTCACTCACTCTCCTTTCTCTTGCTCACGCCTCTCTACAGCGCCCAGGACAACTCACAACAGCATCTCCAATCTACGTGTCGGTTCAGCTTCCCTTCCATCCATCCCACATTCTTCCACTACCTCCCACTCCTCCCACTCTTCCGATCGTCCCTTCCGCCTTCCCTCACACTCCACCCTCGCGCACTCCCATCCCATACAACACCAACGGCAACCTCCTTTAAACGAGCGGGACGAACAACCTCGAGTGACCTCTTTCTATCCCCCTCCCACTTCCACTTCCAACGTTGTTCCCGCCACCACCACCACCCGACCTTTTCCCGCTACATTCTCCTCTACTGCGCCCCCTCCTTCATCCATGATCGTCTCTGCACTTTCCTTTTACGATCCAGCGCAGGCGAGTTCTATCCCCGACTATCCCAACTCCAGATGGGATGCTCCCTTTGAACCTTCTTTTTCCGACACCGTACATAATTCTCTCAACTCCCGCGATCCTGCGTTTCATGCAGTCCCCGGAAGTAATTCTAGTACCGCTTCAACAAGTGGCGATGGCTTTCCGCTTCTCCATAATGAAACTCCTTTTGGTTCTCATCGGACGGGTGCCTTCAGCAGGAGTAGCCAACTACACCCTCTACCCTCCCAGTCGCAGCAACAAGGTGTGCAGCATCGCCAAATTGGATCTATTCCACGCAGACAAAGGGGCCCGCGCCATCATCACGCGACAGAGGAACCGACTCAAGTCCAAACTCACCCTCTGTCCTCTGGGCAGGGACAGGGACAAACGGAGCAGGAACAAACAGAAGCAGAAAGTCAGGTGGGGCCTCTTTCCTCAATTCTGACGCATGCTTCTGATCGTTCTCAGACTCGAGATCCCCGTGCTGCCCCCCAAGAGCTTGCGAGCCAACGGCTGCAAGAGCTACTCTCGTTGACTACATCCTACCCCCGCCCTCCACAACAGCGATCAGAACCGCACTCACAGATTCAGTCTCAGGAGCATGCCACAGCATACCCCACACCTCAAGACCAACCCAACAGCTCTGACGCCCACAGCGCGCCTGTAGAATACTATATTCCAGGAAGGGCCAATCCTTCTTTTTCTTCAGTGTCAGACTATGCATCCACTCAAAACAACCCTTATCCTCGCACCACGGATCAGTATTATCCGTCTCCAACAGGGTCTGTAGCAGACATAGGGATCACCGTGGAGCACGTGAATGAAGCCCCGAGGATGTATTACAACGTTCAATCCAGTCACAGCCTATCGTCGCTTGTGCGTTCAACTTTTTATGATATCTTTTCTACATTGTCGTGTCTTGGTCGTTTATACTGGATCCATTGCGGACCTATTTTGAGGCTTGCTTTTTCTATTCGCTATATCCCTTGTTTTGGTGACTCATGTTGTTCGTCTTTGGGCAGCCTGATGCTTATCAGCTGGCCTCTGGGGCCTATCCGCCAACTCATACACACTCATCTCCACACTCGTCTGGTTCAAAGTTTACACCTCCATACTCAAACACTCCCGCGAGCGACACCGGTGAGTCATGGTTTCGTCATACCCTTAGAATTGCCTTTTTTTGTTTATTTTCTATGCCCCATCTTCTGCTTTGCTATCCTTTCCATTAAATTTTACGTCACTTCACAACACATGTGTGTTTTGGTCATCGGACAGGTGGTCTGGACATTCATTATGCCTCTATTTTGTCTTGCCATCGCGTTCTGGTCCAGTTTTGGCATCGTTTTTATGCATCCTATCCCGAGGATGACGGCCCCTTCCCTTGTCTGCGCGTAGGTCAGGGGATCATTCTGCATCGGGTTTGTTCATTTAATGTGGTTGCGACTATCCCTTCCGGGATAAGTCTGGTGCGATCCTGGAGCGCCGGCCATGGGATCAGGCATGCTGAGGTATCCGTGGCTGTGGTTATCTTTGATGTGAAACTGCCGGCATGATTACCACGATGATCTTCGTTCCATGACTTTTCCGTCGTACATGACTTTGCTGTCATCACTTCTGGACTTCTAGCTTGGAACGTGGTGGCCTATAGTTGTATCGATTACAGTTGGGTTTTGCGCATTTCCCTCACGATCGGTTTAAACCCATTATACTCCTATTTCACGCTTCTTTCCTTCCCCCTTCGTCGTCCTGACAGCCCTTTTTCCGCATTTTCTTCCATTTTCATGCGATTTTGACGCACAATGGTTCGGCCATTGTCGTCGCCTGGCTTTCTACCTGCACACGATGCGCCCTCCCTCCCATTTTCGTCAACCTGCACCCCGTCTTCCACGCATTCGTCTTTCTCCGCCCCTTTGCGCTCTCTATCTCCAGTTGGGTTTCCATCCTCCGCTACAGGCTACGGCTCATCATATCATCGCCCTTCTGTCATTTCTGCTTCAGAAAGAGCTAACATAAATGATCCGGCACGTATAGGTGTTGGCGCACACGGTGCAGTATCGCCGGCAGGCTCGTGTGGTAGCTATCCAGGGACGAATACGATATCATCATACGACGAGGGCAGTGGAAGTGGGCGCACGAGTGGGGTATCCTCAGGAATCATAGGGTCAGAGTCTTCGCGCGTATCAGAGGTGTCAGAGATAAGATCGCAAGGCTATGGAGCTCAGCATCCGGCAGGGGACGAATCGAGTGGCGATTTATCTTTGCAAGATGGGATCCGGCAACGGGTACTAGGGCAGGGAGAAGGGATCCGTGAACATGAACACGTACGACGGCGAGGTATTGGCCACGCTCACTCGGCCTCCTTGTCGACCGTCATTGCGTCACCGCCGCGCCCACGAGGGGGATCGTCGGTTGTCCCGACGGGTAGCGTCTTCCCAAGCTCGGGTTTTGGATCAGGTTCAAGCTACCAGGCACAGACGAGTTACTCGGCTCAACCGTTACATCCTCAATATGGGTTTACCGAACAACACGTGCAGCCTCACGCGCCAGTTCTCGCACGCATGCGCCCCCCCTCGCAGGAGTACGGCCCTGTCTCTGCTTTACATCCGGCTTCGGGATTTGCGAGCCATCAAAGTCACTCATATAATCAGGCCCACCCACAATCAGTGGGTGAGCCTCAAGGACAAATACGAATCGCCCCACCTGTTACCGGTGCTTTACCCGTTCGAGCCTCGGCTAAACGGCCCCGCGCGCCTAAGCGCCCGCGGCCAGATCCATCTGTGGAGGTCGGGCCCTCTCGAAGTAGTAACTTTGTTGGGAGCGATACTGACAGTGACGATGATGAGGTCGAGTGGATACCTGGTGGTGGTGGTGCGAGTAGCGCAGACACCAATCGGAGTACAGGGATGGGCGAACTTGGAGGAACTGGAGGAAGATCTGGTCTGGCTGCACCAGGACTACCTGGTGGACGGAAGTGCGTCCCCCTTTATTTTTCGTCGCCCACTTTATTTTTCTCCTTTGGTGATGTATGAAGTTGTTGCTGACGATTGTGCTTCCATTTGGCTTTCCATCTCCATATTTTCTCAAATATCATCCCGACTACTCTGCGACCACAACGGACCATTGACCAATATACCTGTCATTATTTTTCCGATGAGATGCGCTTCATGTCCATCCGCATCCAATGTTTGTGCTTCGCTTGCACTGCCATTACGGGCTACCGGTTATACTTCGTACCGAAAACCGGACGTCGGCCTCTTGGGCACCGCCCCGCCGGCTATTTTGGACTACCCGCCCCCCATCGTCGACCGGCACGACGCTGCATCGCATCAATGCATTGATTGGCGGTGTCCTCCTGTCGCTGTCGTCAATCGACATTCATTTCGAATCCCATGCCGACTCCGGTGATGATATTCCGTACCTGTTAATCTGCTGTCCCAATCGACTGCGCATGGAATGCCGGTCACACACGGTTGCGCTGGCGTCTCTAATGGTCTCGGGGCACTCATCTTGTCTTCGGCTCGGTGATGCTACTCACCCGCTGTACTGCGGCATTTCCTCCGTTCCCATCGCTGCGCTCGCACGTCACGACCATTCAGGATTGGAGCATGTAGTTATTGCAAACGGCTCAAGGTTCGTCCTTTACCTAATGGCTGCTTGCTAGTTCACTTACGGACGTTCCGTTTATCACTCTACGTGTAATTCGTCATGGTGAACACCTGCGCTTCTACGGCACACAATGTCTCCGAATCCACATGCTTGTGCATCCGGCATGTCTCATGTCTGCGGCGCCCCCTCCAACCAACGTGTATTTCCACGTCACGGTCTTACCTTGAAACGGGTGCAACTGCAATTTCGATTCTTGAACCTCCGGAACCTCGTGTCATCAATGCCTATTCTACTTTTGTCGATATGACCACTTTGATTCGGCCCTATTCGACTTTCCTCATGTTCCGCCAACGCCATCTGTACCGGCGTTATTTGTGCCTATGGTCCTATGACCTCCGCACTCCATATCTCCAATTCGGGACCTACGTCAACGGTGGGCGTTTGCTTTGAACGGATCCTTGCGTTCTCCTGGCGCGCGTGTCCGTGTGCTCGATTTACTCATCATTCCCTGGATCCGCTCCCTGGAATCTTGCCTATCCCTAAATGGCAAACCTGAATCGGACTGCGGTCAATTTTGGTCCCTGGACTATGACATCCTCGGCTTCGGACACAAATCACTTCGTGTTCGCTGTCATTGAACCGTGGTTTGCCTTTTTGGTCTGTCTACGGTCAACGATAACAGATGAAATGCACCTTTCCGGAGGGTGCAAATGCGTGTCAGCGTTGCACCTCTACTGGCCATCCATGTATCGTCGAGGCAAGGAAGCTCAGAAACACACCCAAGTAAGTCCCTTGCGATGCATTCTACTTTTTTATTCCGATTTTTTCGCGCCGTCCCGGAGCACTGCATTGCCGTCATGTTTCCAATTTTGGACATCGGAGTGTGACCTCCTCCAGAGCTGCTAACCGGTTATTTGCTCGTTTGTTAATCTGCAATTGGCACCATGCCTTAGCGTGGGTTAAGTGGAGGCGGGGCAACCTGCAGGATCACCCAACCTCCCGGCGCATTCAGCCAACGCCTGGGTGGCCCCACTCTTTTTCGTGTCCTTTGTCATCGGCAGGAACACTGCTCGCAGCAGTGGCTGTATCGCCCAGGGCTCGTTAGCATTCCTATCACAGTCAAACTACTTAAGCCCGTCTGTCCTCCCCGTTTGTTCATCGTCCTCTTCTCATCTTTTTCACTCCTCTGAACTATCGTTTGTGGACGGCTCGCCTTGCACTTTTACTCCTCTTTTTTTACACACTGTTGACAGCGATGGAGCGCTCTTCCTCACGCGATTCAACGCGCTCTGATGATTCTCATTCCTCCGCTGCCTCTTCCGAAACGTTGTCATCTACATACTCATCACCACCTCCTCGTGTTAGTAAAAGGGAATACTTGCTTGCGCAGATCCGTCACAAGGATCAGATCATTGGATCTCTTTTGAAACAGGTGAGCTGATGTTCGCCACTTGCATGTTACACTTCGTCCTGATCACCGTTCCTATCGTAGCTCCATAACCCATACATGGCGACACCACTCTCTATCGATCAATTTAAGCTCGCGATCTCACCGTCTGACAGGGATAATATCCGGGTGGTCGATTGGATGGATCGTCTCCAGAGTAGCACGCAGCAGACCGGACAGGCATCTGCTGCGAGAATGGAAATAATTCGTGAGCTGCGTCATTCCGGCGCAGCCTCATCCTCCGTCCCCGGTGCTGGAACCGGTGCCGGCGCCGGCATCCGTTCCTCTACCAGCCATATCATGGAGGACTCGGACGATGCATTAGACGATACCGAGGAGGCGACCACGGAGGAAGAAGAGGCCGAAAAAGTGCGCAGCGCGCTACCAGATGTCACTGTTCCGATCGGGTTGCTCGCGAACCTCTCCTTGGATAAAGAGAATGAGAAGGAAAGGGGGAGAGGAAGGAGCAGGGCCCGGCCGGGTAGTGGTACGGGTTCGAGTGGCACTGCTGTCCGGCCCGAGGGAGACGACAATGACGTGGTATGTGGCAACTTTTGTGGTTCGGCCATGTGCTCTTTGCTGATGGGCGTGTCAAGGGTGTCGCGAACAAGGAGTATTTCAGGCCAGGTATGTCCTCTGCCATTGCCGTGTCAGGATGATGGTGATTATCGAGTTCCCGGACCAGGTCCAGCGAATGACCTCAACATTCGAAAGCACTTGATCGAAAAAAACAGTCCCCCGGATATCCTGTTACATGGCTTGGTGACGTCGGCAGACGTGGATAAGCTGTTCGATATGTATGTCTCCTATTTTTTGTTTCTCACTGGGACACGAGGCTGATGTGGCGGGGCAGTTTCTGGAACCAAATCAATGTACGTAATGTTCTCATCAGAGGCGGTGACCTAAACCGATGTTTGCTTCGACCCAGCCCTTCATTGGCTTGCTCGACCCGAAACTTCATACTGCAACGTCGATATTCCAACGTTGTCCATTCCTTTTCACCGTCAGTGCGTATCGAAGGTCTGCTCTCTTGATGGCTTGTCTGAGACTCCCAACAGTTTGCGCGATCTCATCCCGGTATTACGCCGATAAATCCGAGATCTACCCTGTGGCGATGCATTTCGCGAAGCACTCTGCGGCCAATGCACTCATCGATGGATGGAAGTCTGTCGAGCTGTGCCAGGCATATATCCTCATGAGTATCTATGCCGTTCCTGCTCGACGATGGGAGGAGGACCGAAGTTGGTTGTACACGGGCCTTGCAGTTAGGTGAGGCATCGGATTCTCACGCTGTTCTTTCCCGCTATTGATGCTCGTTCTATTTTCAGGATCGCCACGGATTTGAACCTACATCAAGTATCGATGACACAGCCACAAACAGAGCGACAGGAGCGTGAGATACTCAATCGGATGCGGGTCTGGATGATTTGTTTCAACTTGGATCGGTCGACTGCGACGCAGTTTGGTAAGCCGAGCACGGTCAAAGAAGACTTTATCACGAGGAACTCGGCGGATTGGTACAGGCGATCTCAGTATAAAGACAAGGTAGGCTTGGTATATTGTTCGAGGGCGGTAGAATCTGATCGGGCGTTAGTACGATATCCACCTCTGCGCTTATTCTCAGCTGTTGCGCATTGTTGGTCGTTTTCATGAAGAGATATTTTCTGATCCTAATTCTCCGACGGGACTGAACAAGGTGGGTTCCAGTGTTTTTTTTTGTCCTCGCTTTCATGCTTATGCTATCACATTGCGAATCGGCACCCAGTCATTGAATTTCCGCTCTGTGACACTCCAGCATGACGCGCAATTAACAGCTTACTTTGAAGAGTGGAAGGTACGCTTCGATTCGGAGTCGGACCCGAACGGTTTGTTACACTTTTCACTTCTCCGCCTTCACTGAGCTCACTGCCTTGTTACAGATTCTGGATGTCGTTTCCGTTGTACATTACTCCCATTGTGAGCACTCTTCTTTTTGTGTTCAACTTTGCATTTGGCTGAATACAGCGTAGCCTTGTCAACTACTCGCGGCTCGTCATGTACTCGTTTGGATTCCAACATGCTTTCCAGCGTGGAATCGAAGCGAGCGACAACGTGTTTCTTACCAAGGTGCTTATTACTTCGTTCTTTTGAAAGCATGATCCGGATTCAAATAGACTTCCGACAGTGCTTTGAAGCTGCGACAGCAGTTATCCAGCATATGATCGATGTGCTTGCGCCAAGTGGTCTCATGCGTTCTTCTCCAGACGGTAAGCCTCGTGTGTTGACGCTCGTTCATTGCTAATCCCATTCACAGGTCACTTTATCTTTGCCTCGTTTGCCTCTGCCTTTTTGCTCAAGGTTTGTTCCTCTATTCCACGGAATGGTGGTGACTGTACTCAGTGTCTTAAACAGCTCCTTCGACCCGAGTTTGTCCATATTCTCACTCGGGAAATGGAAGACGAGATATTTGACTCGATCGGCCGCCTTATCAAGACTTTGCAAGATGTGGCAATCGACGAACGCCACACCCCACGCCTGTACGCGCGTTTCCTTTCAGGACTACTCATGAAGCATCGCAAGGGTGGAAGTACCATCACTGGGCGTCCGCAGCCACATCCTCCGGCCAGTGAACTCGCTTTACCGTCCCAGCCACACAGTTCTGGGTCACGTGACCCCTCCGGCTCACGTGCATCGCACGGAGGCATGCAAGCGCAACATGGGTCTGAGCCGCGCCACGATAGTAATGCAATGCAGTTGAATATGAGCCAGCTTCCGAACACGTTCGAGACGCCCGCATCTGGAACGACCACGGCGCACCAGCCTGACATGGCATCGTACATCCAAGCGGTGCTCAATGATGCATCCATACCGGGAGCGTCTCTCGAGAGCAACGATGTGAGCATGGCAGATGTGATGGGAGATAGTGGGACACTTGCAACCATGCATGCGCTCAATGAGGTGTGGTGGGGTAATATGATGATGCCTGGGTATGTTTTCCTTATTCAGAGCCAAACGTCTATTCAGCTTACCTATCGTGTAGGTTTTCTTGGCCGGAGGCGTCGCCCATGAATAGCCCTAACGACGGACGACCGAACGGCGCGGCAATTCCGGGTATTCATTCTGGGTACGGGGCATTCCAGACGCCAGAAGTTCAGCTCGCCATGTAGACGTGCAAAGATGTTGGCTCGCATTCCAAATCCGTATCTTCTCCCCCTTTTCTTGTTCCCTTTTTTTTTCTACACCGAACCGTCTCGCTTGTCATTATTTGCCCTTGCTTTGATCGCATCGATATATGTATTTCTTTATACATTACCGTACTTCCCCACTGCAACAGCCCAGGGGGTTCGTGACCACTTTGGTAGATTAAGAACTACAAAACGCACATGAATAATCAGTTTGGAAACTGTTTTGTGGACTTGATGTCCACCAGCATGAAATAGAGTGAGAGGTAAATGCAACTACAGACACGGGTATGACGGGCAGTAAGTCCAGACATAACTTAAGTAAAGGAGAGTCTGTGAACGTCCTTGGGCGTGCGCTTTTCTACTCGCGAAGGACCATTCAAGCATCGTTTCGCGTCTCTATGGGCGTCATGGCGCTCATGTCGTCCGAGGGCTGGAGGTATCGACTGGGCCAATAAATGGCGTATGTGCTAACGCCGACCAGCAATGGGAGCGAATCGAATACATAAAAGAAGGCTGCAATAAAATGGAAACAAAAAAAAAAAAGAGGCATGAAACAATTTCAGCAGCGTAAAAAATACTAGCTCGTGCCCACAGACCTTCATGACTGGCCAGATAACCATATCCGAGGCCTTGAGCAAGTTCTATGGTGCGATAGATGCATCGTATCTGGCGCGCACATCATGAGTATACACACGGTCGCCCGACGGGCCCGGGAGGAGGGCAATGAAAACAAAACGAACGAGGAAAAAGGCAGATGTGAAGAAGAGCGTTTTTAATATCATGCCCCATGGTTGTCTTAGCGGTTTGATGTCGCTTTGCTTCAGGCTCCGGTAAACATGATACACGAGGAGGATGTACAGTCCAAAGGACAATGTCTGGAGTGCCAGCCCTCCAATGACGATGTAAATCCCAATCTTAACTGTGTTGGCGTCGTTTGAGGTCGAAAAGGATCCTCCTGTGGCCTGTGTTCAGAATAAATAAATAAAATGAGACAGACGGAGAGCATCAGGATAAAAAGGAGTATACGTACCTGGACGAGGAAGGTAGTGATATCGCTGAAGACGAAATACCTCGCAGTACGCTCGGGTCTGATCAGCGAGTGGCGACGCGGGATGCAGTTGACAACTAATCGACCATAGAGAATGTAATTAAACGCAAGGAAAGCGGCGGGGGACAATAGGATGAACAACGTTGAGCAAAGATAAATGGCGAGAGAATTTGGATACATCGTCATTATAATGCGGAGAACAAAACCGGCTGTCATGACTGATATATGCCTCAGGTCAGGATAGGAACCAAGACAAACGGACGAGACCGTACATGCAGCTCCGATTGGCAGACATAATCCCCACCAGGTACGATTGGCGAATAGGCGGAAGAACAGAACGAGCGTGGTCATCCCATAGAGCCCTGCGAAAATCCCTGCGGCAACCTTGCTTGGGTTATAGTCTGTTACTCTACCATATTAGAAACGATTTGCGGAGCGAGTAGTAAGGGGTACGTACCGAAAGTTTGCTGGACAAGAGTGGGACTGGTCGTTGCACTGGGATAACTGGTTGCAGTACTAGTGGCTGGAGGCATGTGAGTATACTCCAAGCCAAAGGGCGGACGTGACATTCGCACCTTGTGCCGTTACGGTGCCTGCGAGGAGCACCAGGTGTACCAAGCATGCAAATCGAGGGTATACCATGGGAAATTTGAGAGCTATAACTGAACAAAAGTGATGGCTTTGTTCTGGATTTCGATTGCACTCTATATACCGCCTACATTATACCACGGGAAGCCAAGCCCGCGATGCAATGTTCTACCAGCTGCGGAAGTGTGACTCCTCAGGCCCGCAAGCAGGAAGCCTGAAAGTCAACGCACGTTAGATTCTCAGCCATCCGCAGCTCACCTCGTGTAGGAGATTTATCATATCAATGTTGAATTCAAGTGTCTTCCTGTGGAATATGGAGCTCAAGAGTTATGATTGCTCACATGACACTGAGAGTCGAAGTAACTGGAAGGAATATTCACAACCAAATTCGAACGGCGTGGCTGGTCAAATGAATGACGCTGAGACTACATGGGGCGCCTCGTAACGTGGCAGTAATTCACTGGAGAACATTGATAACGGCATGCACTGCCATTGCGCCAAAGTTGCCTTTGTTACGCATAGCTTCTTGCAGACATTCGGCACAGCAAGTCGTGTGTTTAGCACACTGCGCTATTATTGACCTACTGTCGGGAAAAGAAAATCGAGGGACTGGTTCAGAACGAATTCCTCGGAGCAAGTTAGCAAACCCAGATGATGTGCCTGACGTACTCTTCGCTGCGGGTCCCGTCGATTATGATAGAGACCACGGGTATGCTGTTGATGGGCCACTGTATAGGATTGTCGGATGTGACGAGCAGCTTTGATGACTAAGCTTCGAATGGTAGCACCCCACGCGTTTTCAATGCTGTGCAAACGATGCAGAAGTCCACCTCTGCGCCGGCCCTGACCGGTGACCACAAGTACCACCGCGGTCTGCAGTTGTAGCCGTGGATGAGAATGGAAAAGCCTCTTGGACCCAGACAGCCGCTTGGACGACTTGAAGGCTTGAAGCTGCCAGTTCAACTCCAATTCGTCAGCGTTATTAATTTTGCCGTACAAACTGGCGGACCCCAGAGGTCGCCAGTCACATAGCTCGCAAGTTTGCTTGAACCACCCATCCCCGGGCTGGGATAATGGTCATTTGGGAGATCGAAGACCTTTTTTTTTTCCTCTTTCGAGCCTCGCGGTGCGTGCATGCACTCTCAGGGGTCCCACGCGACCTTTGCCTGAGTCACGTGAGAGAGGCTAAGTCACGAGACGTCTACTTGCTGTAACCTGTTCGCTTCTCTTTGGATGTCGCTCGGGTGAGCGGACGAGGGGAGGCACAGGAATGTATGGTTCCGAACTACATGTGATGACATAGAGAAAGTGCTACGAATGAAAGAGTCCGAGGTGTGATATGCACATGAGTGACGCGGGAGGCGAAAGCGCTGTCCGGCTCCATGAATTGTCCTGGGCTTCTAGATGAGCTGCGAGGGCGGGTGGGAACACGCCTCGCAGGAGCGACCAGGGTTCCATGGAACCTAAGAGCAGGCGAGGAAGGGAGACCGAATGAAAGAGAGGACGACCCGGGAGAGGCGGGTGGGTGCAAAACTGACGGCGAGCTGCGCTGCAGACGCTAACGGACGGCGCAGGAGGTGGCGCAAGAGAAAGAGACGATGCGTCACTTCCGGCCGCTCATCCAAAGACCAGGCTCTGTCGCTTCACTCGTGCCTCATTACGTAACAGAGCGGACAACTTTCTAGCCCAACTTTCCAACATCGCGCAGTACACTGTTACCTCCATGTGTTCTACTGCAGTCTTTGGGCTGACTACCTGTTCCGTTGTTTTCAAGGTCATTGGGAAGGACAATTGTGACTGTACGCAAAATTTTACTATTTCTGCGTCGGACGAAATTGGTTGCACACCCAGTACGGTCGCGGTACTTATCATCGGGGGATACTCCATGACCTGGCTAGGGTGACGCCAAATGTTTCTGGGGGCGCCTCCGAGTACAACAGGCTCGCCTGCATCATTGAGCGTTATTAGAAGCTTCATGGATGCAGATGGCATACATTCCGGTCAAAATCAACAAGTGTTTGTGCACTTGACAAAACGATCTCCTTCCTATGTCACGCAAGCACAAACAATTCCTGAAACCGAGCTGACGTTAAAATACGAGGCACTACTGTTCAGTCACGATGGAGACATAGAGCTTGCTGCGAAATCACAGCTCACATCAATTTCTGATGCGCTCGTGGAGTGGCCAAATGTGAGTCTTTGCTTTATTTGCAGACCGATGTGTTCTGAGTTAAAGCGTCACGTCTCTATAACGTTGAGATGTTACTTGGGTTGTCGCATTGTGTTTATAACCTAGTGGAGTCAAGCGGATCTCCACCCAGGTCGTGCGTCGCATCTAATGAATTTTACCGCTTAAGTACGCTCAAAAATCAGCGCAAACGGCATGTGGTACCTGGATAACTGATAAAAGGGTACCTAGCATATATAGCTAGTATGTGGTACGCGGAGAAGAAACAGTTCATGGCGATCGCGAAACTGCCCAAGCAGTGGTCCTAATGTCCGTGTATCTCCACCTTCTTATATAATATCATTGGGATCGGTTGGGCTAGCCAGCTTACATTCCATGAAATGAAGCTGTTGGCAACGATCTCGGACCAATTTCTGGTGACGAAAAGTGCCAGGGTTGAAATGAAGTATGGTGCGCTAGTTTTTTTTGAGTTGTAGGGTTTAGCTCTGTGAGGCCTTTTCGCGGATTACGTCCGGACATTTAACTTACATCGTGCAAGCATTCCACTCATATCTTTAGCAGGTGCTGCGCACTATGGTCGATGGTGCACCATCTTAGGCAGATTATGACTATCAAGAAACGGTGTTATCTTGCGATTCGTTCATTTGTCGCCTTGCCTTCTGAGACATTGTGAGATGGGGAGGACAAATGTTGAAAAACTCCACGATATACACGGAACCCCCTGAAAGTCGCCGTCAAGCGGAGTACTAGGGGCCCACGACTCTTCCACAATTCTAGCTACAGCGCAACTAAGTCGCTCGCGACAACTCGTACCTGATTACCATCCCTGATCCCTGGACCGATAGATTGCTGATTCTGATGGAGTACTGATACGTCCTAGTGCAGAGGTCGCCGCGAAGGATACCTTGGGGTATCTTGAGGCCATTCTTGTGACAATAGGCCTCATCGATTAGACTTGGTGCAAGGCAGTCATAGGGGAGGAAATGGTATTTTCAGGCTGTTTCAATTCTCCGCCCTTGGCGGGAATGAACGGAAACACTGGTTGGGGTCGGACTAGACGACCCATATTCTATAGCTCTGTAAAGTGGGGCTTCCCCTGATACACAGCTCTTGACATTGCCTTCAAGTCATCAAATGTTGTCTTTATCCAAGCGCAGAAATCCGGCACTTGATTACGGGGCCCCGCGGACAAGTTAACACGGAACTGTTGGTGGCGGTTCGAGTGACCGTCAGTGCTGCCGTCATTGTCCCCAAGTCCAGGTCCTGCACCCTGCCGCACCCGAATTAGATGCAAGGAGGAGTTACTGCGAACCCCACGGGCATAACACATGGCGATGCGGTCGGTATACTTGACAGGGGCTCTCTTTTTCCAACTGATGGCGTTTCTCACGCCCCGTTACGGGGATATGTACTTGGACTTAAACCCAAATGCTGCGGCGGGTTATCCAGAGGAAAGTTCCTGGATTGAAGGCAGTTCATCGGCGATAGACCAGAATTTTTATCAAACCGTGATTTTGACGCTGTCTCAGGAGGCCGCCGACTCCCACTAGCCCGATATGGATTCCCGTGAAAAGCGAAATTTGGTGCTCCCTTGGACTCGCTGACCGCATACTGGCTGACGCACTGGTCCGATGCATAGTGCTTGGACGAAGCGTAGGAAGAAATTCGGTCGATTCCTTTCATACGCGCCGGCGGCCGTGGCACGACACAAATTTAGGAAAAGAAGGTGTAGAAATGAGGATAAAAGGCCGCTACATCGAGCATCACCACGCACCCTTGAATTCTTCCGTTCCCCAAGCTCTCGAGTTTGGCTTGGGGCTCTCTTGTGGTTTCGCCTGTTTGTGTCCAGCAGCCAACTCGATGCTCCTCGGACATTAGCTACAGATGTGGACTTTCGAAACGCCGCAGCGCCCCTGCCAGTGGAAAAGGCCGCCAATACCTCGGACGTACCCGTATCATCGTCAACGACTGGGTACCACTTAAAGAATTTCATATACGGTACAGCGACGAAGGTGCATTCTACCGGCTCGTCCGTGCCATTCCGGACGAAGTTGGTGTCTTGGCCAATGTGTACCGAGGCCAAGTCGTGAAATAATTCCGTTAGCACAGCGAAAGGGGGTCACGTGGTCGCCGACGTCTCCTCCACTGATGGTAGATTCGCTGCCGGTCTCCCCCTTGCACGATTTCGTGTGGCGATGTTCGCGGTATCTTCGAGGTAGAGAATGCGTTCGTCGTGATTTCGGTGCTCTTGTCTTCCTCACATTTTGAAAGATTCGACATGCCCGCCCAGAAAGACTGGCATCGCGCGGAACCTATCAGTGATCATCGTCAAGCAATGCGTGAAGACGAGTGGGGACAAGGGTGTTATTTCTCATCCGTGTACGGTGCTCCGGATTGTTGGAGAACAGACCGTAGACTAGTTCAACTACCTTTACTTCGTACATACGCTGTATTTCCTTTTTCAGCGATTACCGCTGACTTGCACGACGCGCGTCCACCGCTTCCCTCCAGTCTCGTACCACTACGACTGGAGGTAAGCAACTGTCTCATATCCCTACTTTACTCATCACTGACCCACTGTAGTATCTGACATACGTACATTAGGTCCGTGCTGAATAATACGGATAACGTTTCCACTGCTAGCCAGGCCGCTCAGGCACATTGCCTGTCCCCCGTAGTGCACCGGTGGACTGAGATGCAGGTGGATGAAGAGTATTTATCATCGCCTCATGGATAGCCAGCATCCGCTAAGACTGCCCATGGGGTTCGGGGGAAACGTGTAATGCGGTCTTCTCACTCGATCTGGTATGACCGACTTACCCACCAAAAAAGCACGTGCATGGAAATGACCTTGCTCACGGATAATATATAATCCAATTCTCAAGAAGCCTTGGTCCGTAACCACTTGGATGTGGAGACTTTTGCAGGCAGTTAGTGTTTCCATCACTCAGCTTTGTGCGGCAGAGAGCCTGAGAATCGCACGTGAACGTACGTGGC